>QZLH01000102.1:163314-175764 GCA_003833135.1 Oehlia diaphana | reverse complement strand
TTTTTTTTTTTTTTTTTTTTTTTTTTTTCTTTTTTAAAATTTTTTTTTTTTTTTTTTTTTTTTTTTTTTTTTTTTGAAATTTTTTTAACAGATCAGATTTTTTTTTTTTCATTAGAATTTTTTTTTATTTTTTTAGTTTTTTCCAACAATAGATCAGACTTTGCCCTTTCTTTATGTTCGGTAACTGACATTTACTAATATTAGTTAGTAATAGTTAGTTCCCAGTTATAAAAAAATTAAAAATTACTTATTTTTGCTTCCTGGTAAAAAATAAATATAAACTAACCCATTCGACCTTGCTATTTTAAGCTGGTATAATTTAGTTTTTCCAAAATTGATAATTATAATAATTATTAATATACTGTATAACAATAATTAGAAAAAAAATATAGTAAATCTACAGTTTATATGTAAACAACCTTTATTTGTAAAGTAAAAATTTTATTTCTCTTCTAAATCTTAATTATTTAATAATTATATGTATAAGTAAAATATATTATGATTAACATCAAAATAAAAATCAATATAAAAATTAATGTAAAGATTAAAATTTAAAAAAATACAATTTTGCCGTAACACGTCAATCTGGTTGATCATTTTTTTGATCGCAAAATAAATAATTTGCACCAATTAACAATAAATAATATTTTAAATTTTTAAATAGTGTTTTTAATTAAAAAATACTATTTTTTAATCATATAAATAAAAAAATATTAAAAATATTAATATTAATTTAATTTAATACACCAAATGGCCCAGCAATTTGGTAAGCAATATGACTTTTAAGGTAGCACAATATTTTAACAGACCGTCCTTTATTATAGTATGTTAAATAATAAAAATAACTCCATGAATACTTGTTCAACAATTGTGAAAATTAATATCCTAATATTTCCATACCTATTGAACAAATTTATTATTCAATAAAAGCCAGTTTTATTTGACCAAAATACTCAAATTACGACATAAAGTACCTGTATTAAGATATTCAAAAATAAGTATAATTTATGAGCATAAGAACTAGCTAACTAATTACTAATATATGAGTGGTTACATACCTTCTGTACAGCTTTGTTTATCTGACAAAAGCCAGTTAAAATAAATTTTCTGTACAATAAACATACGTCTATTATAAAAAAAATAAAGTTTAATATGCAAAATATTCTGTTTTACATAAAATATGTTCAAGCTTAATTCTTTTTAAACATGATATTTTTAAGGAATAAAAAAAAAAGAGTATTGCAGCTGATTGGAGCGTATATACATACATTTTACCCAACAATTTTTCACCCACGTGATTTTATGAAGTTAGAGAAAATAAATCTTATTTTACAAATTAATAAAATAATAAAATAGAAAATAATTTATTATTAATCGTATCCCTTATATATAATCGTATACTATAATAGAAGAAACGTTTACTGAAGACTTCTACAATAATACTTTGAATTCTTGTTACATTTAAATTTTAACATTTTGTCTTACAACTCATTAAATATGATAAATAATTGAACCTACATAACGCGAATATTTAAAATCTTTGACTACTCCATTACTTTTATATTTATTGATTAATTCTGTATAATCCTTTCCGATGTAAATAGGATCAGTAGTAAATAGAGAAAGTGCACGTCTACCTCTCCAATTTTCAAAGAATTCTTCCAACATTTCTAAAGAAAATTTGAATTCACTATCAAATCTAATTTCATTAAAATTAGTTGGTGCCGATCTAATTAATATTGTTAATAATTCTTTCCCATATTTCAAATAGTCTTCATAAGTATTATCAATATAATTATTTAATATAACTATTAATAATGACTTTAAATTTTGACATCTTTTAAATAATTTTTCAAGTTCAATGAAATTCTCCTTTGTCGGTGAAATTAAAATTGACAAATATTCTATTGAAGGACAATTTTCATAAACTTTACGAATAAAATTGAGAGAATTTTCATTAATACTATCGTCACCAAGTTCAAAGTCGAAAATGTTATAAGGATTGAACAAAATTTTTTTGAGACGCCCTCCACTATTTTCAATTATACTAGAAACTGTATTTAATCTATTATACTCTATATTTAGGATTTCAAGTTCGGGATAAACCTGCTTTTTCAATTTTTCTAATTGTTCTTTATTAAGGAAAAGATATTCACTAAATATTAATACCTTTAGTTTATAGAATTTTAGAAGTATCTCTAATAATAATGTGTGATCGTGATTTTCCACATATTGGTAAAATATTTTTAAATAATTGAGACTTTCTGCTTTCTTTTCTAGAGCAAGAAAAATTTCTTTATAAGGATCTTCTGTGAGATAATCATGATCAAAATCATCTTCCCATTCAAAATGCTTTAAGTTCTTCTGTACTTCAATTAATTTAACAATCCCATGATTAGGTATTGTGTCCATATTAATAATGACGAGTCTCTGTATATGTTGACAGAAATATGATAATCCATAAAAGTACGTAGAATCAATGGATGTATCACATTCTAATTCACAAAGTGATTCAAGACAAGTCTTGGCTTCTGGAAAGTAAAATATTTGATGCTTAATTGATTTCATATCCAAATATTTCAACTCCGGACATTTTTTCATAAAGAAATAATAAAATTCTTGTTGTATAATAAATTGGTTGTAAGCTAAAATTGATCCAATAGAAATTATACTATTTATAGTATTTACTCTGATATTTCTACAGAAGGATAAATAATCAAACAGGGTGGATTTAACTAAAATTGAAGACTGTTGGATTCTTTCCTCTGTTATAAATTTTTTAATATGATCAAAAAAATAGCTGGTAATAATGATAAACAAATAATTTTTATTTCTATAATTGATACCACTATAAGACCAAGGGTCCCTCCATAAAACTGGAACAGCTGTTTCACACCAAAGTTTATTAACCATTAAACATGAAAAAAGGGATTTTGAATCATCTTGTAATTCTTTAAATATCAAGAAAAGAATGTCTCTGCAGAGTTTGAACATTTTTTATTCAAAAAACAAAAAGAAAAGAAAACTGTAATTTATTTATGTACATCGGAATCAACTCCGCAATTTTTTCCCAATTGTATGATTCTGTGCGACCATAAACTTTGACACAAGGATAATGTCTCACAACAGTGAAAATAGATAAACAAATGTTACCTAATTAAGGAATTTATAAAAGCAAAATTTTCATAAGGCTTTTTTTTACAATCTTGAAATGAACCTAGTATGACCGAGACCATTTAGAAATATAGTCAGAACTTGATACACCGAATCCTCCATTAGGTTCGTTCATTATATTAAGTTTTCGGTAGAACAAATTTTCTTATTGTAATGAATTAATAATTAACCTAGTTTATCATATAATTTCTTCCTCATTAGTTGCAGTATATGCGAACATCATAAAACTTTAAATTTTATTGCGCTGACAAGTCACGTGCTAAAGAGTCTTTAAATAATACACGTAGTCTAGGCCGGAATTATAAAATTTGGCCAGAATTATAAATAAAATTATTACTTATAACTCTGGCCGAAATTATGATTATACTTGTCATGTTCTTTTGTCCCTCCCAGATTGTGATCCCTTATGTTGAAGAATTAGCATGGAGCAGCCTTAATATATATATTAATAACTCTATAAAGTATTTTCAGAAAAATGATCACGTGTCTGAGTTTCTTCGAAATAAAAACTAGGAAAATGATCATTTATCGGTTTTTTCCAGAATTTTTTTTTATAGGGCGAACTAAACTTATGGCCCGCCTTTTTGATCAAAAGTCCTGGAATCTTTTATCCATATTTCACTCCGAATTTATCCATATTTATCCCGGATCTATAATTTAACTAGTTGATCATCAAAAGCTTACAGTACATCCTTATTATTTATGTTACAAGTGCGTATGTTGTAACTTTATATGGGCGGACCATATAGACGGGCATAATGTTGTGTAAGAACGATAAAACGACGCGCTGCACCAGTGCGTGTTTGTGTAGTAGATTAATAGGGAATAAATTGTTGTATGAGCAAATAAATTTCGTGCTTTTTATCAATGTTAGGTGCGATAAGCTAAGACATCGCGAAAGTGGATGCAATATTTTATTGCCAAGACTTTTGCATATTTGGTTGCGAAATCAGTTTTAATCTGTTTCCATCAGGCAGAATATGAAACTTATTCTTGACATATTACCTAGTTTCTCTTTTTTCGTTATTTTTGCCTTTGTGCACTGTCAGAACCTTCTGCTTTCCTTTTCACTAATCAACATAATTAATTACTGCAAATTTTTTGCTTGATAGGTAAGCCATTGAGAGACACTTACTGGCAGCTTGTACGATGATGTGAATGTTCTCATCTACAAGCGATTAATCCAAAAAATTATATTACCTTCTCGCCTTCAACCTTCCAAAGTTCTATATTGACACAATCAATGTTTTCTTCTAAAATGTTTCCTAACGCGTTTTTTTTCTCATTCCAAATAAGAAACTTGAGGTCTCTAATTTTGAGTTTATCAACATCGACTATAGAGTCATCACAAACGTTAACCGGAAAAGTATCACTAAAAGAAGTCTTTCCTAGGAGTATATAAATTTAAAATACCTTCATTTTGGAGATAATTACACCACTAAAAGATTTGTTGATTAAATTAAATTAAAAAAGGAAAAGTCCAAATGTAAGACAATAGAAAATATATTACATAATTAGTAAATAATTAGTAAATCAGTACTAAATATAGAGGATCGGCATCCTAAAAAGGAAATCACTCAGAGACAAAACTTATATAATATATAATATATAATATATATATATGTACATTTCGTTCAGTCCAATACGTAGCATCACGACCCGCCCCTACCACCTGGCGAGTAAGGCGCGTACATATAGTATTTTTCTTTTTTGTAAAAATTGTGGGATTTGTGGGATAGTGATTTTAAACTATTTTTAATAAGTTGGTTAAAAGAAATAACTAAAACAATTGTAATTTATTATTATTGTATGTTTTTTTAAAAAAAATCTAAAATTTTTTTTTCGTCATAAAATTGAGCTAAAATGATCATGAGATTTTTTTTCAATACATCATAATCTTTATTAACTAAATTAGGTAATTAAAAAAGTATAATTCCAATTTAACTAAACTAAAAAAAGATAGTATGAGATTTTTTTAAAAAAAAATTTTGTAATCCGATGCTTATTAATATTATGGAAAAATGATCAGCATAATCATACGGTTAAAAATAAATCCTTTTGCTATACAAGTAAGATCAAATTAATTTTTTCATATTATACTCTTTAATTATTTTTAAGTACCATAAATTTTTAATAATATTCGTTTTCTTTGTTAAATATAAGCAAAAGTCATAATTATATAATTGTATGAAATCTTTAGTCATACTAAAATGATCAACATTAGTTACGAAAGATTTTTCAATAATTTAAACAATTAGAACACAATAAATAAATTATTTCTTTAATAAATTTAAGATTTTTTTATTAAAATTAGGATAAATCTAATTGTAACATCCTGTTACGCGTCTTATTTGTAACAACTCCCAATTTTATCCAATTAAAATTTAAGATCAGGCGTAATCCCTATAAAAAAAGTAGATACGTTTTTTATACTGAAAGATACGTTTTGTATACTGAGAGATACGTCTAGATACGTCTAGATACGTTTTGAGATACGGAAAAATGCACAATTCCGTATCTCGCATGATACATTTTTTCAGTGTCTCCGTATACAAAACGTGTCTTGCAAGATACGGAATTGTGCATTTTTCCGTATCTCAAAACGTATCTAGACGTATCTAGACGTATATCTCAGTACACATAACGTATCTTTCAGTATAAAAAACGTATCTACTTTTTTTATAGGGAATGTAAACAAAAAACAAAAGATCAGTCGTGTAACCAAGACAAAGAATTTTTTAAAAAATTTCAAGAAATTGCTTATAACTTAAAATTTTGTCTATGAAACTGTCTTAAGTACATTAAGTAAAAGTTTTCCAAATTAAATTTTGCATATAAAAATTTTATTTGTAAAACATATACTAAATTTATTATTAAAAAAAATTAAAAAAAGGATGTTACAAATAAGATATGTAACAGGCTGTTACAAATACATTTATTCTTAAAATTATTAATGAATAATTATTTAAGATTTTCTTTATTAAATAAAATAAATGGTATAATGATAATTAATTTTCGATCTTATTTTTCATCAGAAGTCACATGATCAACATACAGTTACGAAAGATTTTTTTTCAAATAATCTAAACAATTAAACAAATTATTATTTTATTTATATATAGCCCAAAATTAATAATAAACAATTATCTAAGATTTTTAGATCTTCTTTCCACACTAAAATTAATATAAGAATTTTTTCCCGAATAATTATCTATCTTTTTATTAAATAATCATAATTACAATTGTCCATTTTTATAATAAAGTTTTTTGAAAATTTCATTCTATACTCAAACGTCAAATCATACATTATTTATAAATATAATTTATATCATTAATACATATTATTTTGTTATTTTTTGTTAACAATTATTACCATATTAAATATCTAATTATAAACAAAAAACTACTATAACCATCTTCATTTACTTAGTATTACATTATAATACTAAATTTTTCTATATAAACAAACTCAGTGCGAAGCAACAAGTGACTGCTAGTAATTAAAAAAATATAATACAATTCATACTGCTTTAGAATTTTTTTTCATGGAAGAAAAAAAATATATCATCTGCAGTATCTGTATTATGTCAAATCAAATCCAAAGGACAAATGGTGGATTTATCAATGGTTTATATGATTTCACCAAAAACATTCATTTTATAATACAAAATTTGACATTTCTTAATACAATGTATAGTTATTAATTAGTATTATTCATTTCAAGTTATTGCCTCACATTAAACAGTTTAGAAACGCCCCGTCAGAGGTATTACTTAAACTTGTATGGTATGTATGTACTGTATGGTATGTATGCTTTTACGCAGTATGGTTTTCAATCTATGTATGCAAATCCATACAGACTTGTAATAAACCATACATGCATGAATTTTTAGACTACAAAAAATAATAATACATGACAATCAATACATGAAAATAACAATTAGTATCTTAAAATAAACATGATATAACAATTTTATTTATTAAATCTAAATAAAAAAATTAATTTTCTAATTCTTTACGTAGCTTTATATTTTCTAATTCAAGTTTTTCAACTTCATCTGAAAGAATAAGTGGGTTGGCTTTAGGCATAATCAAAAAATAATAAAGAAAAAGAAAAAGCATGTTTACGCGTAGTTCAAGTGTTAAAGAAAAAGAAAAAGTGTGTTTACGCGTAGTTCAAGTGCAGAAAAGCAAATAATACATGTTTATGCGTTTGCATTTCTTTAATTTATATTTAGAAATGTATTAAATAGCTTATAGATAAAGAAAATAAAGAAAATAGTCAAGTTTGGAAATGTTTTTGCATGTTGGATGTAATATAAATACTAAAATTAGTCAATATGAGTCATTTATCAATTTCCAAATAAATCTTTATTACAAAAAAAAAATTAATAATATATATATTCGGACTGATAAATGCGAACCAATAAAATTTATCTCCTCAATTATGTATGCATTTGTGTTCAAAACCATACTGTGTAAAACCATACATACCATACAGTGCATACATAAAAAACCATACCATACATGATTGCTATATACCCCCGTCCCGTCAGGAACTAAGGCAACTTGTTTAATAAAAACTGCCAATGATAAATTTAACTGCCGATCAATATTTATAGTACTTCCTTTGTGTATTTTAACTAGTCATTTTTTGATAATTTGTTGTCGATCTTAACGTCATTGCAACATAAAATAACGTTTCACCACTTTTTTCATTTTTTTCTTTTCCTTTATTAATTTTTTTAATAATTTTTACATACGAATTAATAACATCATATTTTTTGGTTAATAAATTATTTATTAAAATGGATGAATTTAAATTAAGTGATGTTGTATTTGATCAAATAAAAGACTTCAAATATTGGGAATTGACTGAAGAACAAGAATCGTTAATTGATAAACTAATAACAAATGAAGAATTAAAAGAACGTTATAAAAAAAGTGGTTTATGTGAAAATTGTAAGCAGCCTAATACTGGTATTCATTATTGTCAGTTATGTAATTCACAACATCTTAAACAAAATTTCAAAAATTGGACAAGTGGAAATCATAACGTTGATGAATTTATTCAAAAAGCACAATTAAATGCTAAAGATATATTCCAAATCATAGAGTGGATTGAATATGATAAATTTGAAGATGTTGAATATTTAGCAAAAGGGGGATTTGGAACTACTTTTAAAGCAGTTTGGAAAGATGGCTATATTATTTCTTGGCATGATAAAGATAAACAATGGAGTAGAAGTTATAAAAAAAAAGTTGCTTTAAAGTGCTTACACAATTCTCAAGATATTACAGCAGATTTTTTAAAAGAAGTAAGATATTTTTTACTGATTTTAGTATTATTGGCCTTTATAAATGTTTAAACTAACTATAATTTTATTTAGATTGAATCAAATATTTTAATATCTAATTATTTGAATGTAGTTCGTTGTTTTGGTATTACTAAAGATCCAAAAACAAATAATTTTATGATGGTAATGGATTTAAAAAATGGCAGTTTAAGACAACATTTAAATACCAATTTCATTTCACTGAGTTGGAAGCAAAAGTTGCGGAGTTTAGAATATATTACATATGGCCTTGAATGTATTCATAATAAAGAATTAATTCGTCATGATTTTCATTGTGGGAATATATTAAGCGATTTTGGTGAATATGCTTATGTTACTGATTTAGGATTATGTCAACCGGCAAATGTCAAATCCTCTCAAAATAGTAATAAAAAAATATATGGAGTATTACCTTATGTAGCTCCAGAAGTTTTAAGAGGAAAAGAATATACTCAAAAAAGTGATATTTATGGATTTGGAATCATTGCATATGAATTATGTACAGGTTTCCCTCCTTATCATGATATAGCTCATGATGAATTCTTAGCTATGAAAATTTGTCAGGGATTGAGACCAAAGTCTAATTATAAAATCCCTCAACTAGTTGTTGATGTAATTAATCAATGTTGGGATGCAGACCCTTTAAAACGACCTAATGCAGATGAATTAAAGAAGTTATTTTATAATTTATATAGAAAGGTTCATTATAATGAAGTGGATTCTGTAATTTATAAACAAGTTGAAGAAGCAGATGAAATTAATAAAAAGTCATTTTCAACAGTTCAATCATCATTTTCACATACAACACATCCTCAAGCAGTTTACACAAGTAGACTTTTAGATTTTAAAAATCTTCCAGAACCTAAAAATGCAGACAAAAATGATGATTTAGAATATTCAAGTAAATATATAGATAGTTTTCTATAATGATTTAAATTTTTTACGATACTAACAACTAATATTTATAGATTCTTTAAAAATGGATTTTACTAAACTTAATATTACTAATTCTAAAGGTTATTACTTTTTACATGTGATTTTTTTGATCTATTAGATTTAAACCAAAGTGAATTATTTATTTATTATAGATGAAAGTAATTAAACTCATATTACTTTAAAGGTATCATATCTACTATGTTTATTATATAATTATTTAATTTTATTTGTATTTTTTTACTTGATGAGAAATTGAAGAAATTTTTTATGATTTAAATTTAACAATCGATATAAATTTCCTAATTTTAATGATCTAGAAGTCTAAAAGTAGTCCTGTACAAAGTCTATTTTTTGAAATCCGGCCCAGTCCGGTCCAGAACTCAACCAGAATCTCATTATTATGGTACCTTTGAAAAAAAATTTTCACATTTATTTGTTAAAAAACCTTTATATTACTTACTAAAAAAATATCTTTGTATTAAAAATTTCATATTTACTTTTAAAGAATTTTATACTGTATATTAACCTATTTAAAAAAAATTTTCGTATTATTACTATTTATTAAATAAAATTATCTTTAATTTATTAAAATTTATTTACTAAAAAAACTATCTATAGAATGATATTTAAGTTATTTATTTATCTACAAGAGAATGAATAAATTGAAAAGGATAAAAAAAGGTTAATTTTTTTTTATTATTTATTTAGATTGTAAATTATCAAAGCAAGGCTTTTTTTTAAAAAAAAATAAATAAATAAATAAATAAAAGTTGGAAAAATGTAGTATAAAAAAGCTATAAAATAAAATGCAAAAAAATTTAAAATGGTAATGATTGAAATCAAGAGATCGGAAAATTCCGCAAGTACGAGATGATCTATTTCTTTTTTTAGTTTTGTAGAAATCGAAGTACGTTTGGTTCCTTTTTTTGTATTTTTTGTATTCTTGTATTAAGCTAATTCTTTTTATGTTCATAGGAATCGAAAAACTTTGCCTACAGATCGGATAGATCAGAAGAATCAGAAGACAAAATAAAAAAAAATTCGTGTACGAAAAAAAAATAATAATTTTTTTTTTTATGATTTTTTATAAAAGGGAAAGCGTCTAATTCTTTTTTTGTTTTGCAGGAATCGAAAACTTCGCCTACGGATCGGATAGATCAGAAAAATCGGGAGACCAAAAAAAAAAAATTTGTGTACGACCGAAAGAATCAACAATGCTTTGTTTTACGCCAGATTCTTCTACAAATCATTCAAAATTGAAGATAATGACCAAAGTAATTCTATATAGCGTTTAAAAAATTCATATTGAACCTACAAAAATCACCAGAAATACTATCTAATATACTTCTCGTCTCTAAAATTTAAAAACTATATATATATATATACTGTATATATAATTTAGATCGTTAGTTAGAGATCATGAAATATGAATGAAATAAATGAATTTTCATAGTCAAACTCGAATAAAAAAATTTTTTATTGATGTGCAATTTGTGCATAATATAAAACTTTAGCCGTTTACAAAAATGGTTGATCCGATGAAACATAAAATTTCCAAGCCACGGCGAATTTTTTTTGTACATTCTAATAAACAGACTCTTACATATTTTATACTATAAACTCAAATTACTTGTTCTATAAAGTAATAAAATGAATTTTAGAGAAAGAAAAAATTTTTTTTTTAGAGAAAAAATTTTTTTTTATTAAGGTTTTGAGAAAACTTCAATAAGTGATAGATAAATTATATTCTTTTTTTTTTTATTTGAAAGAAATGAAATATGAGTAATATAATTAAATTAATTTAAATTTACACACGTACAGTCTATACTAAGTAATTACAGTAACATTTTTGTGATTTGTACGTGTTTAATCTTAAAAAAGTGACTAGATTCATTTAAACTGTCTCACGCTCATATTCTCATATTTAAATCAATTTTTTGGTTGTACAGTTGACCATATTTTGGGAAATGTGACTTTACTAGTCCGAAGGGCTGATGATGAAAGTCATGAAATTATATGTAATATAAAATAATATGTCTCAATATAATTTTTGTATATTAAATAATTATTATTGATGGGAAGAGTAGAGTATGACAGATTTTGATCGATATAATACAATCTTTGACGCAATATTGTCTGCTTAACAAAGAACACGTAATTATGCAAAAATCGTAATTTTGATAGTACATTAAATACTATCTATTGTCTTTCTTTTCTTACACGTAATATTCTTTTTTTTTAATATCCCTAAATTCTACAATAATGATTAAATTAGGGATGGCAACGGTCACGGTCATTAACCGGTTATGACCGGTCATGACCGTGACCGATATCGGTCGGTCAAAGACCTCTGACC
The DNA here is from genome assembly GCA_003833135.1 of Oehlia diaphana. NCBI lineage: Eukaryota > Fungi > Glomeromycota > Glomeromycetes > Glomerales > Glomeraceae > Oehlia > Oehlia diaphana. The sequence goes on along the minus strand of QZLH01000102.1, from coordinate 163,962 downwards.
GACCGTTTAACCGACCATTTGACCGACATTTGACCGATCCTGAAAACGTTCGCGAAACATTTTTAATATAAAATTTAATAAAAAAATGTTTCGCAAACGGTTTTTAATTATTTTAATAGAAAACGTTTTTTATTTTAAAGTATTTCATAAAAAAAAAAACGTTTTCAGGATCGGTTAAATGGTCGGTCATACCGGTCGGTCAAACGGTCGGTCGGTCAGTCAAGGGTTCTTGACCGGTTATGACCGACCGATAACCGACCATAACCGACCGTTGCCATCCCTAATTAAAATACTTGATTATTTTTAAATACATCAGTAAATGATTATAGATTTCTTGGCTACTATAATTACCACAAGCAGCAACCTGATTTCACGTTTCATTCGAAAAAGAAAATACAAAAATAAAATTAATCATCTGACGTCCAGATTTTAAGAAGATTTCTAAACTTTCTTGTTAGAATAAGTTATTTATTACCTAAAAAATATATGATAAAAAATATATTAGAAGACTCGAGTACTCTAAGTAAGCTTTGTAGAAAAGACAGATTCAAGCCCCCACGCCCACTATCAACTGACATTAACGATATATCGTGAGCGATCAAACTCGTGCAGAGGTACTGTCACATTGATAATAAGACATGAGACCCA
>QZLH01000102.1:141336-156954 GCA_003833135.1 Oehlia diaphana | reverse complement strand
AACACGATTTTTTATAGGGTCTAATTATAATAAAATTTTATTATTCAGTAATATTTTACACACAATTCAATTTATTTATATCAAAGAATTTTTTTAATTATAAAAGTTATATTTGGGGGACAAAGTCCCCCAGCAAATCGCATATTCTAGTTATTATAGCAATTTTAAATTTATCATATGATAAAATCACAAAATTTTTGTTTGTCATTTTATCGATCAATTCTAAGTAATTGATTAATATTGAACAATTTAGTATATTCATTTATTAAATCTAATATTCCCATTTTATATTTAACGGAATTAAATTTATTAAGTAATTTAGAAAAAAAACTGGAAAAGAATTTTTAGCAATATAGCAATTCATTATTTAAATTTTAAGGAATAAACAATTCTTTCTATGGGTGGATTTGTCCAGATTCATGATTTTGGAATATGTACTTTAATATATACGAAACTGGTGCCAGGCTGTTGTTCTCGGACGGCATTGTCATTAATTATGATTCTTGATTCGTTAAATTTTGAATTAAGTACAAAATTGAATTTTCGAAGGTTAAACAAACTGGAAATGAAAAACGAATTATGAACAATTCGTTTACCGTCGCTGTCACTTCTGATGTACTGTAGATCAATTAAAGGAAAATCAAAAAAAGTTTTACGCTCGCGTGTGACAATTTTTTTACGATATTCCTGCAATTTGGAAAGAAGATATGAATTCGCAGTAGTTTAATTTACTATTGAACGAGAGACGAGCATATCATTGAAAATGGGATTATTATTTTGGTCATGATAATTCAAGTTATAAAAAACTAACAATCAAAATTGAGTAAACCATTGATAAAATTTTGTAACTGAATCGTTTCATTTAAATACAAAAATTTAAATTTAGTTTTAACACTTGGAATGAAAATATTAAACCTACAATGATCATTTAAAAATGTCGTTATTCTTTATCAATATGTGAAAATCCATAATAATCACTATTATTAACCTTCAGTTTATTACATTAGAGATAGCGATTCTTTTATTCCAAAATATTAATTTCTTATTTCAAAAATTTTAGAAATAAATATTTGGTAAGTACATTTATATAAGTAAATAATTATAATTACCATAATATATTTCAAGAAACTATTTAGATTTGTTATACTAATTTTATAGAAATTGTGTAAGTAGATTATCTTTGACATCATTGCAATTAATTATACGTAAAAGTTACAATATAAAAAATTATATAGTTTTCCCGGTGGTATAACATAAATTTTCAACTGAACTTAAAATATTTTCCTATAGAAAAATATTTAAGGCCACAATAGATTCATTTGTAGTCTAATTTGATTCACTAGCAACAATGTCTTCAAATTCTTTAATTAATTCATTAGTTAAGTTTACATTTTTTCACTATTTTGTATAATTCATTAGAAGTGATTTACTAAGATATTTCATTTGTTCTTTTTTTTACATCATAAATAATTGATATAGGATGTTCTATTATGATTGAGACTGACAACTTTTTTTATAACTAATACAAAGTTTTGTATTTCCTTTCCTTTAACTGTAATTTCATCATCACTCCTTTTCACTACTTCAATTTTTACATCCACCATAACAATGTTGCGATGTACAAGCGGGGCTTGTCGTCGAGGCATTTTAAATGTAATTGTGATATTAACTCACAATCTATCAGACCAACGTTCAGTTTTTGATTTCAAATACCAGCAATAGAAATTTTTATATCATCCTTAATTAAAATTTATTAGCATGGAATTTCGATAAATACTATATATTGTAACTAGATGCAATAAATTAATTTCACTACTATATTAAAGTAAAACTATTATAGAAATTACTTCATATCGTAGAGTAGATAGCTTAATATTTAATTTTCCAAACCATTTTTTTTCTAGTTATTAGGATCAATTAAGCGCGATCGAGTCCCCAGAATTTAATTTTCCATTACATATTATAATGAATAAATAAATTTAGTGTTCCGAAGGAGTCAAGTTGAGTCGGGTTTTGAGGTGTATTCGAACTCGACCTGAGCGTAAAAGTAATGACCCGGATTCAACTTGACCCAATTATAGTCTGACTCGGATCGACCTGTCAAGTTGTATTTAATATAAAAAATTTAAATTTTTAGTTAAAAATATAATATAAAGATTTGGGTCGCTGGATCAAAGTAAAGGGTATAACCCGACTCTACGGGAGGGTCAAGTTCATGCGAGTTACGGGTCATCAAATCGTGCGACTCCAAGCAACCTGACCCCTAAATACGAGTCAGGCCAATGACCCAGGTTTGACCGACCCTTTTGGAACACTAAATTTTATTTATAAAGCAAGATATAAAAAGAAGCAAACAAAGATTCTTTCAATATTACGTAAATTCTTGCGGTGCAACTTTGGTATTTTATTTTTTTTTAAAAACATTCCTTTAAAAAAATATAAATTAATATATCCATAATGCTCCTCATTCGCATTATGATGACTATGATATTTGACTGGAATAATATGAAAATAGATATGCCGCTATTTATAATTAATTCAGAACTTATATACAGTATTTAAATTATTAAATGTCACAAATGTCAAAAAATGTAAAAGATCAAAATATTAGAAAACAATTTATTATTAGTAATCAGATCTGATATCCACGAAATCTTTGATAGAATTACTATTATAATCTTAGAAAAAACATTTACTGCAAACTTTTACAAATAATATTTTAAATTCTTGTTACATTGAAATTTAATATTTTGTCTTATAACTCATTAAATACGATAATTAATTGAACCATATTCAAAATCTTTGACTACTCCATTATTTTTATATTTATTGATTAATTCCGTATAATCCTCTCTCATGTAAATAGGATCAATAGTAAATAGAGAAAGTGCACGTCTACCTTTCCAATTTTCTAAGAATTCTTCCAACATTTCTAAAGAAAATTTGAATTCACTACCAAATCTAATTTCTTCAAAATTAGTTGGTGCCGATCTAATTAATATTTTTAATAGTTCTTTCCCATATTTTAAACTTTCTTCGTAAGTATCCTCATAATTATCGAATATAACTATTAATAATGACTTTAAATTTTTACATCTTTTTAGTAATTTTTCGAGTTCAGTGAAATTCTCCTTTGTTGACGAAATTAAAATTGACAAATATTCAATTGAAGGACAATTTTCATAAACTTTACGAATAAAATTGAGAGAATTTTCATTATCAAGTTCAAAATCGATAATGTTATAAGGTTTGAGTAAAATTTTTTTGAGACACCTTCCACTATTTTCAATTATATTAGAAACTGTATTTAACTTATTATATTCTATATTAAGGATTTCAAGTTCAGGATAAACCTGCACTTTAAATTTCTCTAATTGGTTATCATTAAGAAGAAGATAATCATCAATTATTAATATCTTTAGTTTATAAAATTTTGGAAGTATCTCTAACAATAATGTGTGTTCATAATTTTCCACATATTGGAATAATAACCTTAGATAATTGAGGCTTTCTGCTTTCTTTTCCAGAGCAAGAAGAATTTGTTCATATGGATCATCATCATTTGTAAAAAATTCATCTTCAAAATCATCTCTCCACGCAAAATGATTTAAGCTCTTCTGAACTTCAATTAATTTAACAATCCCATTATTAAGTTTTGTGTCCATATTAATAATGACGAGTTTCTGTATACGTTGACAGAAATGTGATAATCCATAAAAGTATGCAGAATCAATAGATGTATCACATTCTAATTCACAAAGTGATTCAAGACAATTCTTAGCTTCTGGAAAGTAAAATATTTGATGTTTAATTGATTTCATATCCAAATATTTCAACTCTGGACATTTTTTCATAAAAAAATAATAAAATTCTTGTTGTATAATAAATTGGTTATAAGCTAAAGTTGATCCAATAAAAACTATACTATTTATAATATTTACTTTGATACTTCTGCAGAAGGATAAATAATCAAATAGGGTGGATTCAACTAAAACTGAGGACGATTTGATTCTTTCCTCTGTTATAAATTTTTTAATATTATTAAAAAAATAGCTGGTAATAATGATAAACAAATAATTTTTATTTCTGTAATTGATATCGCTATAAGACCATGGGTCCCTCCATAAAACTGGGACAGCTGTTTCACACCAAAATCTATTAACCATTAAACATGAAAAAAGGGATTTTGAATCATCTTGTAATTCTTCAAATATTAAGAAAAGAATATCTTTGCTGAGTTTGAACATTTCTTATCCAAAAAACAAAAAAAAGAAAAGTGATTTATTTATGTACATCGGAATCAACTCCGGCAAATTTCCCAATTGGATTAATTGGATTATTACGTGCGACCATAAACTTTGAAACATTGATACAATAATAATGTTTCACAACAGCGAAAATAGATAAATAAATGACGCCCAATTTTAACTATATTGACAAAAACTTCTAGTACGACCGAGACCATTTACAAATATAATCAGAACTTGATACACCGAATCCTCCATTAGGTTCGTTTATTATATTGAATTTTCGATAGAATAAAATTTTTTTTTGTAATGAGTTTATAATTAATCCAGTTTTTTCATACCAAATTATAAAATGAGTTTATACATGAAAATAAAAAATATCGTGCGCAGAATTTTTACTGCGCCTGCAAGTCACGTGCCGATAATATATTAAAAAACCAACATACCTTTAATTGTGGCCCGCCTTCCTGATGATCAATAGTCTGAGATTATTGAGATTTATCCCGGATCTGATCCGTATTTTAACCCAAATCGTCCAGATGATTAAAACCATACTATGAATTTTCGTAATTCTGACCAGCATTATAAACTAGGCCAGAGTTATAACGTTAAAATCTAAATTTTTATTGACTACATTATGATTCACTTAAAAATAACCGTGGGTTAAGTAAAATCTTATGTAACACAAAATCAAACATTTTTATTGGTTAAAACTAGTATTATATGTATAATTGAATATTATTGGCTAAAAGATCTTACTTGGAGGTAAGGCTCCTTATGAACTAATATTAGCTAATAAATGTCACTACCCTAATAATATAAAGGGAATAAAGAAAATAATAAAATATGAAATTTTCTCAGATTTCGCCTAAAAGCAAGTTGTTTGAGCCCAATAACTAATATAAATATTTTTAGGGCACATTCTTCTATTCACCGTTTAGGATTAGAATTTCAGTTGCTATTTCAATAATACAATATGAAATGTACCTAATGAAAAAGTGTTGGGATTTAAATCTAGAAAAAAGACCAACTGTTGTTGAAGTGGAAGAATTGTTTGTACTATTTAATTATTCATATTGTTATTTAGATGGAGATGGGGAAATTACAAAGCAATTTTATGGATCAGAAGAATATAGAAGAGCAAATCTTTTATCTACTGAAGACTTTTTTTTTATATTGATATAAAAATATTAATAAAATTTAATATTCTAAATATTTCTATACTTATTATAATCAAATAGTGAACACAAAGAATTATACATGAGAAATAAACCTAATATTCCATCATTATTTGATTCTCAATCAAGGTGATCATATTTGTATATATTTTTTTAGTAGATAATAAAGGAATTTTCGTACTACCTAGAGTATTATTTTAACATCACACACCTTTACTTTTTGATCTTCCTTAATCCTAATTACGAGTAAATTATTGAATCTTCTAGTAACTGATCAGCAAAGTTAATATTAACTCTTGCTGATTAAAATCCTTTTATCTTATCGAATCTTATAAAATTCCAAGTTATATTTCAACTGAAAATCGTGTTCATATGTGTATATATATAAACATTACATAATTTATTATTAAACAGGTACAGATCGTTTTGGCCTCTTTTCCAAAATCCAAATTTCAGTTACATGTTTTAAAACTATCCATCAAACTATTTGAATTAAATTTATATTTGGGATTCTAATTGATGAAGTTCCTTTCATTTATTCATAATAACTTAAAATATGAGAAATTATAAATTTAAAGAATAATTTACGATGCATTTACTTTAATTTAAAAGTTTACATACTACAATTAAATTCAGTTTAATACAATCACCTAATAAAGTAATAAATAAGTAAGAATTTAAAGTGCTGATTTAATTCATATCAATATGAAAAAGATTAATAATATTACCATTCATCGAATGGTTAGAGTAGTATTGTTAAAATTAAATAAGTATTTTTGGTGTAATATAAGGTCACACAAATTCAATTATTCGGTTCACGTAACATTGAAATTTAAAATCGACCCGGGGACCCGGGCTTTATTGTTTATTAATAAAAAAAGTTTATATATAAAATCGTGACATCTGATTGGTTGGCTTTTAAAGGGGAGGAATTTATTTTTTTTCGCTCCAGAAGTTCTCAGCCACGTGATAATCTTACCCACCAATAAAATTACGTCCTGATCACGTGATAAACTTTTTACATATAAACTTTTTTTTATTGAAATTTGAAAAAGTGACCCGGCCGGGTGAAGTGAACCGAAAAATCGAATTTGTGTGGCCTAAGTATATTGCATGTAATTAAATTACTTATATTGAATTTTTTGTAAAATCAAAGTTTTCATATGGATAAAAAATTATTATCTACTTCATAAAAAATTTATGTTCTGAATAATAATTATGAGCATACATATAAACTGTACTTTCCGGTTAGCTAAACTGTACTGTACGAAGTGAGAACTCACCAATCAGATTTTATTGTACAATAAATAAAAAAAAATTGAAAAGTATACAATGAGTTATGATTGGCTAAAATATTTTCGTATAGTACAGTTTAGCTGACAGTTTATCTATTTACCTAACAATTATTATTAATAATCAGTCATCTATATAAATATATAAATTGTTCTTTAACTATTTTTTTTCATTATCAATAAATTGTATTTATCAAAGTTATGAAAATAGGATTTAATGCAAGTTCTACTCGTCCAAAACGTGAAAGACAAATCATTAAGTAAATTATGTCAACCTAGAATCAATACATCTTCTGAATATGAAACACAAAGTGCTTAACACTTTATTTGCACATAAAACATCATTAAATTTTTATAACTTTAGCACCTCCCTCATCTGATATGATCAATTCAAAAATAGGAAACTCAATGATTATTGCAAGTTGCCAAGTTAGATTTAACGTTTTTTTCACAAGTTACATATTATTCAATAATAGTGACAGTTTTCACTAACGCAAATCCTAAAAGAAAAAGAGTTCAATTCATAAAGATTAAAAATATGGACATCATGGCGGATTTATGAAATACCCCAAATTTTGTCCGTCATGTCAAATTAAATAAATATTTGACAGTCTTTTAGTCACCAAATTTCTATTTAAGTCCCAAACTTATCAGTAAACAGGCAAACTTGAGCCCTAAAAATTATTTTGTACCCCAAATCATGCGTCTAACCAATTTTTCCGTTACTTAACAAATTTTTCCAGTGTAAAGGTGCGTCATTATTTGACATTTTTTGGGAAAAAGACTTAATGTTTCTGTAAGTCAATTTTAATTCCCGAGGGCGCAGCGGGGTATTTGCCAAATTTCATAAATCTGCCGCAATGAGTATAAGAATGAGACTAAAGAGATGGAGCAAACTCAAGTAGATGAAAAATATGATGCTACAGAAACATCAAAAGTTATCTTGATAATGAAGAAATTAAGATAGAAACGTGCATTGATTAAAAAATTATTAAACGTATTATGTTAAATTTAAGTTATTCCTACTAAAATGACAAGTGTTGAGAGAACACCCTTTCTCCTCCAAGTTTCCATTAATGTCTTCTTTGAGAAAATTCTCTATAATTGTTTCTTTTCAGGCCGTTAGTATCATTAATGTAAATCAAAGACGAGCTCTTTTAGATGTGTAACTATTTTTCTAAGATACTTCAAAAAAACAATTAGTCGACATGGAAAAAATAATTCGACACATGCGAATTATTTAGGTACAAAACATCGTAAAGATATCTAAAAACATGACATTACATGTCAAATCAAATATTTGGATATCATCCATTTGGTTGGAGTGAAAATTATAGTCTAGAACAATGATAAGTTAATTTATCAAAAGCCTAAATTGAGTGTAGTTTATATTTATTAAGCGGTCAAATAAACTTTAATGTAAAAAATTAGTTAAAACGAAAGTAGAACTCATACATAGTAGATTAAAAATACATAGAGTAGAAATTTCTTACTTTAATTCTAAAAATGTAAAAGCCCAAAAAAATATTTAGAATAATTTATTAATTAATCAAGATCATCTATACAATAACTAAATCTATAATATTCATTACTCAAATATTTAAAATCTTTGATTACTTTATCAATTTTATATTTATTAATCAGTTTTGTATAATCCTCTCTTATGTAAATAGGATCAATAGTAAATAGAGAAAGTTCACTTCTTCCTCTCCAATTTTCTAAAAATTCTTCCAACATTTCTAAAGAAAAGTTGAATTCACTACCAAATCTAATTTCTTTAAAATTAGTTGGTGCCGATCTAATTAATATTTTTAATAATTCTCCTCCATCTTTTAAATCGTCTTCGTAATTAACATCATAATTATCTATTATAACTAATAATGACTTTAAATTTTGACATTTTTTTAATAATTTTTCAAATTCAGAGAAAATCTCTTTTGTTGGTGAAATTAAAATTGACAAGTATTCAATTAAAGGACAATTTTCATAAACTTTACGAATAAAATTGAGAGAATTTTCATTAAAACTATCGTCACCAAGTTCAAAGTCGAAAATGTTATAAGGATTGAACAAAATTTTTTTGAGACGCCCTCCACTATTTTCAATTATACTAGAAACTGTATTTAATCTATTATACTCTATATNTTTTTTTTTTTTTTTTTTTTTTTTTTTTCTTTTTTAAAATTTTTTTTTTTTTTTTTTTTTTTTTTTTTTTTTTTTGAAATTTTTTTAACAGATCAGATTTTTTTTTTTTCATTAGAATTTTTTTTTATTTTTTTAGTTTTTTCCAACAATAGATCAGACTTTGCCCTTTCTTTATGTTCGGTAACTGACATTTACTAATATTAGTTAGTAATAGTTAGTTCCCAGTTATAAAAAAATTAAAAATTACTTATTTTTGCTTCCTGGTAAAAAATAAATATAAACTAACCCATTCGACCTTGCTATTTTAAGCTGGTATAATTTAGTTTTTCCAAAATTGATAATTATAATAATTATTAATATACTGTATAACAATAATTAGAAAAAAAATATAGTAAATCTACAGTTTATATGTAAACAACCTTTATTTGTAAAGTAAAAATTTTATTTCTCTTCTAAATCTTAATTATTTAATAATTATATGTATAAGTAAAATATATTATGATTAACATCAAAATAAAAATCAATATAAAAATTAATGTAAAGATTAAAATTTAAAAAAATACAATTTTGCCGTAACACGTCAATCTGGTTGATCATTTTTTTGATCGCAAAATAAATAATTTGCACCAATTAACAATAAATAATATTTTAAATTTTTAAATAGTGTTTTTAATTAAAAAATACTATTTTTTAATCATATAAATAAAAAAATATTAAAAATATTAATATTAATTTAATTTAATACACCAAATGGCCCAGCAATTTGGTAAGCAATATGACTTTTAAGGTAGCACAATATTTTAACAGACCGTCCTTTATTATAGTATGTTAAATAATAAAAATAACTCCATGAATACTTGTTCAACAATTGTGAAAATTAATATCCTAATATTTCCATACCTATTGAACAAATTTATTATTCAATAAAAGCCAGTTTTATTTGACCAAAATACTCAAATTACGACATAAAGTACCTGTATTAAGATATTCAAAAATAAGTATAATTTATGAGCATAAGAACTAGCTAACTAATTACTAATATATGAGTGGTTACATACCTTCTGTACAGCTTTGTTTATCTGACAAAAGCCAGTTAAAATAAATTTTCTGTACAATAAACATACGTCTATTATAAAAAAAATAAAGTTTAATATGCAAAATATTCTGTTTTACATAAAATATGTTCAAGCTTAATTCTTTTTAAACATGATATTTTTAAGGAATAAAAAAAAAAGAGTATTGCAGCTGATTGGAGCGTATATACATACATTTTACCCAACAATTTTTCACCCACGTGATTTTATGAAGTTAGAGAAAATAAATCTTATTTTACAAATTAATAAAATAATAAAATAGAAAATAATTTATTATTAATCGTATCCCTTATATATAATCGTATACTATAATAGAAGAAACGTTTACTGAAGACTTCTACAATAATACTTTGAATTCTTGTTACATTTAAATTTTAACATTTTGTCTTACAACTCATTAAATATGATAAATAATTGAACCTACATAACGCGAATATTTAAAATCTTTGACTACTCCATTACTTTTATATTTATTGATTAATTCTGTATAATCCTTTCCGATGTAAATAGGATCAGTAGTAAATAGAGAAAGTGCACGTCTACCTCTCCAATTTTCAAAGAATTCTTCCAACATTTCTAAAGAAAATTTGAATTCACTATCAAATCTAATTTCATTAAAATTAGTTGGTGCCGATCTAATTAATATTGTTAATAATTCTTTCCCATATTTCAAATAGTCTTCATAAGTATTATCAATATAATTATTTAATATAACTATTAATAATGACTTTAAATTTTGACATCTTTTAAATAATTTTTCAAGTTCAATGAAATTCTCCTTTGTCGGTGAAATTAAAATTGACAAATATTCTATTGAAGGACAATTTTCATAAACTTTACGAATAAAATTGAGAGAATTTTCATTAAAACTATCGTCACCAAGTTCAAAGTCGAAAATGTTATAAGGATTGAACAAAATTTTTTTGAGACGCCCTCCACTATTTTCAATTATACTAGAAACTGTATTTAATCTATTATACTCTATATTTAGGATTTCAAGTTCGGGATAAACCTGCTTTTTCAATTTTTCTAATTGTTCTTTATTAAGGAAAAGATATTCACTAAATATTAATACCTTTAGTTTATAGAATTTTAGAAGTATCTCTAATAATAAAGTATAATCATGATCATCTACATAATAGAAATGTATTCTTAAATAATTGAGACTTTCTGCCTTCTTTTCTAGAGCAAGGAAACTTTCTTTATAAAGATATTCTGTATGAAAATCATATTCAAAATCATCTTTCCATTCAAAATGCTTTAAATTTTTCTGGACTTCAATTAATTTAACAATCCCATGATTAGGGTTTGAGTCTATATTAATAATGACGAGATTTTGTATACGCTGACAGAATTGGGATAATCCATAAAAGTATGAAGAATCAATGGATGTATCACATTTTAATTCACAAATTGACTCAAGACAAGTCTTATCTTCTGGAAAGTAAAATATTTGATGTTCAATTGATTTCATATCTAAATATTTCAACTCTTGACATTTTTTCATAAAGAAATAATAAAATTCTTGTTGTATAATAAATCGATTATAAGCTAAGAATGATCCAATAGAAATTATATTAGATATAGTACTTATGTTGATACTTCTGCAGAAGGATAAATAATCAAACAGGATGGGTTTAACTAAAATTGAAGACTGTTGGATTCTTTCCTCTGTTATAAATTTTTTTATATTATCGAAAAAATAGCTAGTAATAATGATAAATAAATAACTTTTATTTCCATAAATTATACCACTATAAGACCAAGGATCCCTCCATAAAACTGGAACAGCTGTTTCACACCAAAGTCTATTAACCATTAGACATGAAAAGAGGGATTTTGAATCATCTTGTAATTCTTCAAATATCAAAAAAAGAATATCCTTATTTAGATTGGGCATTTTATTAAGAAAAAACAAAAGAGCAGCTTAAAATAATCTTTGAAAGTGAAATATTTTTAGAAGTATTATGAACTATTATTAATCGAAATAGAGATATAAGTAAAACGGGAATTTTCATTTATATAACAAAATACCGGAATCGAGCTCCGGAAAATTTCTAAATTAGATTATTCTGTGCGACCGTAAACTTTTGATACAATAATGTTTCACAACAACGAAAATAAATAATATGAATACTAAAAAGGGAAGTCTAAATGGAAGATCGGCATTCTAAAGAGAATTGTCAAAGACAAAATTTTATACATATATATACGTATCGTTACGTTACCTTTTGTTCAGCACTGTACGTCTCAATACTTGGCCTGACGACCGCCCCTGCCATCGTCGAACAAGAGGCATTCAAATGTAATTTTTCTCATTTGCAAAATTTGTCTGATAGCGAAATAAAATTTATACATATTAGCGTTTTTAATTATTTATTTAAGTTTTCGAATGAAACTTTTAAAAACGTACTACAGAATTCCCAGTTTTCGAGATCGGAACCGGATTCCTACAAAATAAGAAAAAAAAAAAGTTAGTAAATAACGATTTTAAGCTAACTTTAAAAAGTTGATCAAAAAAAGAGGCGGTTGAAAAAAAATTAAAAACAATTGAAAATTTTTTATTATTCTATGTATTTTATTTTATTTTTTTTGTTAATAAAAATTATTTTAAGATTTGAATTATCAGATCAAATAATTTTTCTATTTGCCTTCGCATAGATTTTACCAACTAAATTAATTTTTTTATTAGTAGATTATTTTATTATTCCGATTTATAACTAGACCAAATAAATAAATAAATAAATGATAAAAGCTACTAAATTTTCTTATTTTGTTTGGAAGTATCCTATAGAATTGTATTATTTATTTTTTGTTTAAAAAAAATATGAAGTTGTTTTAAAAGATTATAACTTTCCTTGCCATATTTAAATTATGTAGTAATTTTTATACATTGATAGTTTTCCGATAATCGTTCATATAAAATAACTTATTAACATTTTTTTTACTAAGTTAGACGGTCGTAAAAAAAAAAAAAGAAAAAAGTCTTAGATTAAATTTTGAAAATAATTTTGTCTAAGATCTCTTTTTTCATTGGAAATTAAATTAAAAATATAATCTACCTCTACGAAAAGTCATATGATTTAAATAATTAAAAATTAATTATTATTTAAAAAATATGTTATAAATTGATTATTGTAATTAATATATAAATACAGTATCTATTAAATAATAAAATAAAAAATGCAACAATAATATTATTATTTATTAAACTGTATATAAACAATAAGTAAAAATTTTCAAGTACTTAATTTATATAATAACAATAAATATTCATTTACATGGAAGTCATATGACATAAAGGGAGTGGAAATTTTCGAGAATTCTTTTTTAGATAATATACAAATTTCAACAAATATTTTGTCACCTAATTTAATTGAGTTAACATGATGACAATGATCATCAATATTCCAATGGGAAACAATATATTTAAAGTCATTTGGATTTTGGACTTACCAACATACACATTAATATGCACTCTTGTTATTATAACTATCAATATAAAATAGACGTTAGCAAAAATGTTCCTTGTTTTTTAAATTCGAAAACTCACGGGTTCTGGAATAAAGTTGAACCATATAAAACATACTTATCTTCCATCTAAATGTGTATTTAAGGGATGCTATATATCTACAATGGTACTCAATAATAGTACTATTCCTTAAGGTAGTTCTATAAAAAAAATATAATAAACCGTTTTTAAAGAAAGTTATTGAGACATTTTCAAAAACTTACTTAGGTCCTCAAAAATGCTGTTCCAAAGAAACTACAAAAAAAATAAAACATAACATAAAGGAAGAAATTTCGAAAGTTTGATTATGATTATTGCCGAAACTTGTCCCAGAAGCCTAGCCGGTTATTCTACAAAAAGAAAAAAAGAAAATGTCAAATGTCTTTTTTTTGAATTTTTAAAAAAATAAAAAGAACTTAATCGAAGTTGGATAAACTTAGAAATTTCGTTCGTTATTTAAATTTTCCAGAATTTATTAGCTTCTACTCTGCATTAATAAAAATTCAAATCAAAAAAAAGGAAATTAATTGTCATATTGTAAGCATGATAAAAGTTAACATTCAGTTATACTTTATTCTCTTTAAAAAAAAAAGAAAGAAACTTCATTCTATAAATGAATGAAAAAAAAAAATTCATTCGATTAAATTTATTTAACCATTTATATGTGTAGACTAATTCATGTGATAATACTTAAAAAATTTTCATAATTGATAAAAATTGTAGTTTTTAAAGTATGACGGCAATGAAATTGTTTGACTAAAAAAAATTATATACAAAAATGATTTTCCTATTTTTTTATACAGTAGAACTTATATAAAAGTACATAGAGTAGAAATTTCTTACTTTGCTTACGATTAATTCATGATAATATACAGTATTTGCAAATATAAAAGCCCAAATAGGTTTAAGATAATTTACTAATCAGATCATCTATGCAATAATTAATTCCATAATCATAACGCGAATATTCAAAATCTTTGATTACTCTATTACTTTTATATTTATTGATTACTTTTGTATAATCCTCTCCTATGTAAATAGAATAAATAGTAAATATGAAAAGTGCACGTCCTACCTCTCCAATTTTCTGAGAATTCCTCCAACATTTCTAAAGAAAATTTGAATTCACTACCAAATCTAATTCCTTTAAAACAAGATAATGCACCCATTCATATAAGCACAAGAACAAGAAATTTTATTGAAAAAATGAAATAAATTTAATACCATATCCAGCACAAAGCCCAGATCTTAATCCTATTGAGCACCTTCAGTTTTGGATGAACTTAATAAGCCAAAAAATTCAGGAGAATTGAAGGCACTTTTTCAAGAATGTTGGCCTGAAATTTCACATGAGGTTTACCAAAAGCTTGAATTGTAGAATAGAAGTAGTAATAAAGCTCGTGATTATCCCACCAAGTACTTAGGAATGTTTTTATTATATTTTTATAGGGTAAAGTATCGTAAATTAATTTTTTACTTATAATTTTCACCAAAAATCAAGCATTTTCTATTAGAAACTTTATTAATATTGTAATTTTAAATTTTATGACGTTACAAGCTGGGAATTCCTTTTTGTTACGTTGTAAATTTTATTTAAAAAGAGTTTTTTTAAATTCTCTGGATGAATCACGTGTCACAAATAATATCATGTGACAACGCGAAACATTACTGAAAATAATGTTTTTCAATAATAAAAAATTATTCTTTATTTATTAAAGTAATTATACACAATTTTATACGGCTTATCAGTTATTAAATATGATTAATTAGAAAGTCATTTTTCTACAATTTACCGGGTGGTCCTAAACTTTTTGATATAATTATACTGGTCACTTATATATTGGATTTGCGATTCTCCCGAATTCTTTCTTAACAAAACAATTTTTCAAACCTTCTGTAAATCGAGAGATATATTCTTTCAGGAATCAATAAATCCGTTTGACGTCATTTATTATTTTTTAAGGAATTCTTTTGGAATTTGAAAATATTTTATGAGAATATCAATAAAGCGTTTTTCGGGTCTCAATAAGTTTAATTCTCCCTTCGTTTGTAGGACCTTGGCAGGCAAATTTGCCTGCCAAGTTCTACAAACGAAGGGTTACAATTTTTTTTTTTTTTTTTTTTTTTTTTTGGTTTTTTTTTTTTTTTTTG
>QZLH01000102.1:116768-132209 GCA_003833135.1 Oehlia diaphana | reverse complement strand
AGTTGTTGTTATTGAATACTATATGAGTTCATTTACCATAGATCCTATGATGGCCACATGGGTGTCCTGGGGTTCCCTGCTTAGGCATAATTAACAGGATGGTAAACCTCATATGGTATGAGGTGATAGTGATTAAAAAACTTTGTAAATTTTGTAGGGTATGTATAATAAGTGTCTTAACGTTGGCACACTTCCTAGGCAATTGTGGCTATTAATTAGGGTAATTTGAAGGGCAGTTGAAGATGTAAACTGGGATATAGATTTTTATTTCTATAGACAAATAGAACTTTTCAATTATAGAAGTTTTTCTTCTCTTTTTTTAGTTTTATTTTGGTTTATTTTTTTCTTTTTATTCTTGTTGTTTTCTTATTCCCTTTTAATTATAGATATAACTATTTTTCTTTTTCGTTTCTCAATCTGTTTGAGATTACATTTATACTGACTTAGTAATTTTATATTATTTTGTTAAATATGTAGCTTTTTTTTTTTAAAAAAAAGATAATACCATTTTTTACATTCATAATATCTTTATAATTAATTGGATTTCGGAAAATTTTAGTGTATAAATGTGTATGAGCGTATGAGACTATTGTACTGGTGTAAAAAAATATATAAACAATGGTTATCATCAAAATATAACTAAAGAATTTATTTAGGAATTAAAGCTGTATGTAATAACTCTATTCATATAAAAAAAAAATATTTCGTAAACGTTTTCTTTAAAAAAAAAAAAGAAATACATTTCATGAAAAAATTTTTAATAATTCAGGTTTGAACACTGTATATCGTTCTTTTTCTTCTTTCAAAATGAACATTCCATTAATCTAGTTAAACCATATTCTTGAATATACCAACTTGTAGCATAAATAGATATGGTAATAATTAAAGCCGTAAATTCTTTGATTAAATATACATAAGAATCCCATAATGTATCTGAAGAATTATTAGTCATGGCTTGTGACTTGTATAAAGTGAAATAAGTGAATAAGTGAAACGAAAAAAATTTGAAAAACTATATTAATATTAAGTGTTGCTTATATATATTATATCAGATAAGAATTTATTATATATCAAATAATAAAAGCTTTTGCATAATAATATGGAGGATATCATCTGTCTTCAACCAATATATATATTTTTTATCAAATATATAATATATATGGAACTTCCTGCAAGAAAATCAATTTCTTGGTCTAATTTCAGCTAATAAATTAAGTCATTTAACTAAACTGATGTTACTAGTAACTTCAATAGGAGCATTCATATCTACTAAATCAATTTCATATTTCTAAATATTAAAGCCGTTAAACAAACTAATCCAATAATTGATAACTTTCTTCCTGGACATTTTCTTAATCCTCCACCAAACATAAGAAAAGAATTCTTATTTGGCTCAAAATTTTCAACCATCCACCTATCAGGGTTAAATTTATTAGCTTCTTCCCAATAATTATTTTTTTTAAAAAAAGAGATTAATTTCCTTTATAAAACAATATATACGAATAAATTCATTTTATCATCTATGCATTGATTGACTTATATGATTCCTATAAAGAATTTTAAAGAAAGTTGGTGACATTTCATTACTTATTTTTCTTGAATAAGCACCTCGGGCTCACAATATAACGACTATGAATGCTGTTTAAGTCGAATTATATGCAAAAATAGAAGATTTACCACTTCGTTTATGATTAATTTTCGTGCAATTGTAAAAAGTTCAAAATTTCAAAAAAAAAACAATTTATTAATTAATCTGGTCTGATATATATGAAACTATATTACTATTTTGATAAGAATCATAGCTACATCGTATGATCGCATACTATAATAAATCTACAAACTTTGTACGAAAAGTAACCAGAAGAAGCAGCCTTTCACAAATATTTACCACGACGAGGCATTATCACAATATTTAATAAAATCTAAATAATGCAAATTTTCAAAATTTTTGATTACTCCATCACCTTTATATTTATCGATCAGTTTTATATAATCTTCTCTTATGTAAATAGGATCAATAGTGAATATAGAAAGTGCACGTCTGCCCCTCCATTTTTCTAAGAAATCCTCCAAGCTTTCTAAAGAAAATTTAAATTCATCACCAGGTCTAATTTCTTTTAAATTAGTTGGTGCTGATCTAATTAATATTTTTAATAATTTTTCCCCATTTTTCTCGTAATTTTCTACTTCATCTCTATTCCATAAAACTATTAACAATGACTTTAAATTTTGACAAATTTTTAATAAATTTTCAAACTCAATAAAGTGCTCCTTTGATGATGGAAAAATAATTGACAAATATTCAATAGAGGGACAATTTTCATGGACTTTACGAATAAAATTGAGAGAGCTCTTATTAAAATCAACGTCATCAAAATCTTCAAGATCAACAATATCATAAGGTTTGAACAAAATTTTTTTGAGACATCTTCCACTATTTTCAATTATACTAGAAATTATGTCTAATTGATTAAAATCAACCTTAATCACTTCAAGTTCATTATAAGCCATCATTCTCAATTGTTCTAATTGTTCTTCAGCAATAAAAAGATATCCATCAATTATTAATACTTTTAGTTTATAAAAATTTAGAAGTGCCTCTTGTATTAATCCATATTCAATATAAAAGGGGCGTATTTTTAAGTAATTAAGACTATTTGCTTTCTTTTCTAGTGCACGAAATACTTCTTTATAAGGATTTTCTATAAGATCATCATCAAAATCATCCTTCCATTCAAAATGTTTTAAGTTCTTTTGAACTTCAATCAACTTAACAATCCCATGATTATTTTTTGTGTCTATATTAATAATGATGAGTTTCTGTATGTATTGACAGAATTGCGATAATCCATAAAAGTATGAAGAATCAATAGATGTATCACATTTTAATTCATATAGTGACTCAAGACGAGCCTTAGCTTCTGGAAAATAAAATAATTGATGTTTAATTGAGCTCATATCTAGATACTTCAATTCCGGACACTTTTTCATAAAGAGAGAGTAAAATTCTTGTTGCATAAAAAATTTATTATAAGCTAAGGATGATCCAATAGAAATTATACTATTTATAGTATCTACATTGATACTTCTGCAGAAGGATAAATAATCAAAATGGAGTGATTTAACTACAACCGAATCCAAGTGGATTCGTTCTGATATGAATTTTTTAATATCGTCAGATAAATAGCGAGTAAGAATAATGAATAAATAGTTTTTGTTTGTATAATTAATATCGCTATAGGACCAGGGGTTTCTCCATAAAATTGGTATTGAAGTATCACACCAAAGTCTACTGACCATAAGACATGAAAAGAGAGATTTAGAATCATCTTGTAATTCTTCAAATACCAAGAAAAGAGTATCTTTATTGAGTTTGGACATTTTTATTCAGAAAACAAAAAGCGGATTAAAATAATCTTTCGCAAGTGATATCTGATATCAATATATCAATAAAAAAATTTTTAAAAAAAAGCTTGACAAAAAGGGGCGATCAAAATAAACTTCTCTGATCACGATTATCTTTTAGAATTTACAAAATATTGAATATAAAATTGTTGAAAAAGAAACAAGAGAACCAAAATTGTAACTTTCATTTGTGCAAAGTACAATAAAATACCGGAATCAACTCCGGCAAATTTACCAAATTAGGTTATTTCGTGCATGATTTTTTCCCACGCGTAACCGTGAAAATGCATTATCACGTATTCGCCCATTTTATTCATCACAAGGCATCACACTCACCTCCGAATGCGAAATACTATTTATCTGAGAGACTTTTTTTTCGAGTGGGTAAAAACTTATTTATCACTCATTATTCGTCACTCGCACTTTCACGTGCAACTGCATAATGCCGTAATGCCGGCCCTGTAGGTGCTTTTTTTTTACGGTTACGCACGGTAGTTGTGCATGATACCAACAATTAAGAAAATAGAAGGTGGTGAAAAAATCACGTGGTATTTCGTGGTAGTACAGGGAAAGTCTACAGAAATTTTACTGCGAAAGGGTCGATTTATATATATATATTTTTTCTTTTTTTTTGAAAAATATAGCCAAGTAAGCAATAAATCAATGATATGTCAATGTAAATGTACAGTAGATAAAAATTTGTTAGTTATTCCTTGAATTCTATGAATTCTATTTTGCTTGTACAAAATAGTAATTTTTACACACATCACTAAATTATTAGGTAGTCCGGCGACTATCCCTGGTCAAAATCGTAAATTTTACATAAAGATTTTACGTAAATTAACGAAAAATGTGTCCAATTACTGTTACTGGACTATTAACTCATTAATCGGTATAATTATCCAGTAATCAGACAATACTGTCTTATAATCGAAATTTTAAAGGATCGTCACTATAATAAACTACATTTTTAATGATTTTCAACATAAATAAATATACTTTACGAATTAAAAGTTTAAATAGCCTAAATGATTAGATCACGTAAAATAAGTAATCAAGGTCTTAGGTTCGATTCCTAAGGTAAGTAAATAAATATTAAATTAATTATTTAAAATATAATTTTTTCAACAGCTCGATACCTGAAATTTACGGTTTATAGACGTACATAATATAACGTCCAACCTACGGAGGGGGTCCGTCAATGGACAGTTAGTGGACATATGTCCAATAATGGTTGCGGTCTACCTGGAAAGTTTAGTGATGCATTTTATACTGTATTGCGCTATCTTAAAACAAATACAGTAAGTAGTAAGTAAGATATTTTACAGAAAAGTTTGTGTGATTCAAAAAATTTTATAAATAAACTCAGATAAACAGACAGAAGAAGCCGCACTTATCGGTACAAGTTGGAAATACGTAGATGTACGCAACAAAGCAGTATTTAAATATACTAGACTTAATAATTACTTTCACGAAGGCATGACACGTACTCGTGAAAACCAATTACAGAATATAAGCAATACTAAAGTCCAAAAGGCATCACGAAAAGAAATGAAAGATTTATTAAAATCCTTTCCTAGTTTAGCAGGCGTTCATGCTTCACATCGTTACGCAAAACCCGTACGTGATGAAGACAATCCGTACGTGGCACCGTACCTTTCTCCGATTACCTCAAAGGACAGAAAATCCTCGAATCTCGGCCTAACAAGCGCGATGTTGATCATAATTATAATCTTCCTTCGCATCGCAATTTAATTGAACAGAAACGGATCCGCCACGATTTTTCATCTGATAATGACTCCACGTTGGCGGGCCCGTCAAATAGTTTTAAAACTATTTAGTTTATTTTTACATTTAACTTTTTTTTTTCTTTTTATGAAGTCGGATACTCTTTATATATAGATTTTTTATTTCTAGGTTTGATTTTTTACCCATTGGGTTTGGTTTTTAAATTTTACCAATTAGAATAGTGTGAACCATTTCACCGCTGACAGTATTTACAGGTGGCGGCCTTTGGCCAAAAGAAAAATACGGATTTAATTTTTTTTATTTTGATTGTTTCTATCTTGATTCGGTCGGGTTTCTAGATAGTTTTTATTATATTTCTAGTTAGGGCTTGATTTTTAATTGAATGAAGTTCGATATTGTATTTTTTTATATTTATTTTTAATAGTTTTCTGAAATTTCAATGTAGTTCTCCTAACTATCCATAAAATAAATAAATAAATAAGTAAATTTCCAGCGGGATTTATTATATAAAATTATTCTAGGTCATAACACTGTTGCAAGTAGATCGATCACACAAAAAGCCATATTAGTCAAATACGATCAATCGTACAACCGAATAATAAATATCCTGAGAATTGCAATTTAATGAATTTAATGACAAGCCATCAATCAATCAAGAGTCTATCAAAAGGTATATATACACCCTCAGAAACTCTCTTAAACTTCTTTTTTAAACTTCTAAAACTCTCAAACTTTTTAAAACTCTTCGAAATGCACTCACTTCAACTCTCAACTATAATAATAATTATGACGCACATAAACAAAATAAAGACCGTTTAGCCATTACAGGTATAATATACTTAAATACACATATCTTATAGTATGAATATTTTGTATACTAACTAAAGGATAAACATACTAAAATGACTCTAGAAGAAGCGTCTCAAGAATCATCTAAGAGTATAACTGAAAAGGTTTTCACCTGATCGAGTGCAAAAGATTCTCGTTGAGCTTGGATTTGGTGAAGATAACGTAGCATCATGGAATGAATCCATTGAAGTCTCTTTTGGGGTTTCATCAACTCTTTTTATAGCCCGTGTTGCCATTATTTACGGTCTTCCATTTCGATATATTGATCCTTACCCAGAACTTGATTATATTCAAACACATGGTGGAGAAATCCCCAAATTTGTGAATAAAAAAATTCAGTCATTGAGCACAAAGCAAATTTTGGGTGGAGAACCTCGAAACACCATACCTGAAAACATATTCGTATATGAATACATATATAAACCCGAAGAGCAAGCGCTTAATGTGGTTAGTCAAATAATGGACAAGTTTGGTCATACAAAAAAATTTCTCTATCGCGGCATCAATACTCATGATATTAGAGAAACTCTTTTAGAAGGGTTTATGGAGGTAAGAGGTCGGTTTTCTATGAGAAAAGATTTTGGGGGTGGTCTATATGCCACTCCAGATATTGAATATGCCATTAAATACGCTGGAAGAATGGTCACTCCTAGCTTTTGACTGGTCAGACCTCGATAGAAATCTTACATATAAGATTTTAGATGATTTGGAAGTATGGAAAGCGACAGTAAGAGGTTTTATTTGCCTAGGAAACAACAATGAATCGCCACCTCCACAACATTATGAAGACATTATTCAAGGTCCGATTTCCTCCAATTATGATGCTATCAGTCATTGCCATGAACCAGTACCTTTAGATACTGAACAAGTTGTTGGAAAAACTGATTTAGGCATTAAGGCTTTTGCCAATCGTTTTTTTGCCATAGTATATTTGAGATAAGCAGCACATGTATTGATTAGCGGAAACTTGACAATAATAATTGATTAAAGATGCCTTTTTTATTTTCTTAATAGCGAATAATCTGTACACAAAATATATTAGGACTTGCGTAATTTCACTTGAAGAAGAAATTATTATTACTGCAAAACTTAGTAAATTTGTTCTAAACATTAGGAATTCTATATAATTGCATTATATATTAACAATGTATTGTACTTTTACAAGTATTATTTGAAATATTAATTAATAAATACATTTTTAAATGCGATTATTTTTTCTGATACATCCGGATTTATTAATATACAGTATGTTTAAAGTACAGCTCGTAAGAAACACTATTTTTCACCCTTAATCAAAGATGGGATGATAACCCAAACGTGTTAAAAAACACTACCCTTCTATCTTTGGAACTAAAAATCTTTTTTCGAATAAAATATGAAAAAAAAAGGATTGCCGAGCCGAGGACACCAGGGTGCAGTAGAATGAGGCGTAGTATTACGCGTTACTTGCTCCTTTTAAAACTTCGGCAATTACATAATCGCTTTCATCTACAGTTAGATTTTAGACGAAACCCTGATGGATTGATTTTACCCGTGCTATCTTTCTTTGCCTATAGTATTGAAGATTCTAAACATTTTTCGAGCTCTTTTCCATTCTTTTTTTCAAAGCATCATCAGAGAACTTAGTCTCGGAAATTTCTTTTTTATCCTCATTTTTGATATCATCATAATAATAACGAGAGTTACAAGTCATTCACATTTTATTCAATCAAATTATATTAACTATTATCATTCAAACGTAATTTTGAAATATAAATATCCGATATGCACATATATATAATTTTAAAAACATCATCAATTCAATCCTATCATTTTTAATAACATCCAAGTTAATATATTTTTTAATTCTTTATTTCCATATGATCAAAGTTACTTGTATCATAATTAACGTCCCCAAGAAAAAGTGGTCATTGTGTACTATAAATTTAATTAATTGATCAAAAAAAGGCGGATGTAAGTAATTTAAATTGTAAATTAATGAAAAGCCGTATAAACACTTTAAGCAATTATTTTTGCTTCTTTTATTATTAATTTTTTTCTGTATTAGTTGATTTTATTTTTATACATTTTAATAACTTCATGGATTACACTTAATATTTGAATTAACAGTATCTATTATTCAATATTGGTAATCAGTTAAATGTAACGGCATTGTCGATTTTTCATCTTCATGTTCTTTTACTTTCCTGCTAAATGGAATAAAAAAAAATCATTAGCACTTTTTAATCATTTTTAAGTGTAGTAAAAGTTATTAAGAAATTATAGTTTCAATAGAACTAAATGGCGGTCATGTTGAGCATGCTATCATTACTACCCGAGAAAAATATAATGGCGTTATTGACGTTATAATAATTTTAAATTTATTGTAAAATTAAAAGTATGCATTTTTACCTTTTTTTGAATTAAAATAAACAGAAAATGTGATCGAAAAAATAAATAATATATATAAACCACATTATTGTGCCTCGAATATCGATTTACGTAAGTTGATAATTGAAGCATGTCACCTGTATCGCACGATAAAGTTTTATGTGAAATTATATATTGCGAATTTGCTTAAAAAATACTTGTAATTCCTAAATAATAATTTTGAATGAAGTGTTTTATATATATTATTGTATTTATATCGGTCACAGGATTGAATGATTGGATGAAAATAGGCGACATAGTGGCCATTTGTACCAATAAAAGTTCATAGCATTAATTAAATAACATCATAAATAAGTTTTATTTAACTTTCTATAAATTTCATTTTTATACTATTTTTAATCCACTTTATAAGCTTTATTTAAACTTTCCCTACAAATTATTCATTTACATCGTACTTTTTTACTCCACTTTATTATATCAATCATTTGTTATCGCTATGCCTAATAAAATATCCACAGGTGACACACGTCGGGTATCAATCAACATCTGACGCACGTCGTGTATATAATTTCGTGACTGACCATCACGTTATTAACTGATAAGAGTAAAGAAAGTTTTTTCAAGAATGCTTACTTTGTTCGTTATTTCGATTGTATTCAACAAATATGTGTAAATCACGTATTCAAAGGTAATTTTTCCTTTTTATTACCAAACATTATGTTGAAAATTTAAATTATCAAAAAAAAAGTTGGGTGGATTTACAAAAAATAAATCCTTTAAATTAAAATGAATTTAAATCATATAAAAAACAGTAAATAAATTATAATATGTATGAGTATATACATAAACGTTTCTACGCTACACGCTACATTTCAGACAAGTAATCAATAAAAAAATTAAACTATTAAAAAGCTAAATTATTTTTTTAAACTATTATTGTTTTAAAAGAAATATTTTCTAAGAAATAACTGTTTAAAAGAATAAAAATCACGGAAATTTTTCTTAAAATTACAATTTATATAGGAAAATTTGTGAGAATTTTTCTTAAAAAATTTAATTATTAATTTTTTTTTTTTAACGATCACGTTTTTTAAAAAAGAATTTTTAAAACAATAAAACAAAAGCTATTTAAATAACAAAAATTGAATTTTTTTTAACAATACTTTATTGTATTTTATCAAATTACTTTGATTAAAAATAACAATAATAATATTATTTGTTAAAAAATAAAAATTTTTTATATAATAAACAGGATAAACTCTGGGTAGACTATTTTTGGATGAATCATGGGATGAATTACATATATATAACAGAACGAATTAAAAAATGAATTATAAAATAAAATTAGGGACAAATTTTTTTTAAATAACATCATCCTATTTGCAGCTTGATGATATTATAATACCCTATTCAATATCCTATAATTAAAGCCAAATTTCATTTATAAATAACACTTACTATATCTACTTAGAATTAATTAACCCATTTATGATTCTATCTCAAGCTTTTTGAAAAATATGATTATTTTAAAAATTTTTGCAAAATATTGTATAAACCCAAATTATCCTACAACCCAACAACATCCAAAAGTTTGAAATTTTTCTGTTTTTTTTTAAAAAAAGAAATTTATTTCCAACTACTATATTATTTTTATTTTCCAAATATTCTAAATATTCGATCGATAAAAGGAAATTTTTTTCTCTTGTGTAATAATCACCTACATGGGGGATCTGTAGCAACAGCAGAGGACTGACTGAAAAACAGTAAGGAATCCTTTCTGAAGATAGAAGACTTTTACCATACTGTAAAAATTTTACATATAATATATATATGTATATATATATGTCTACCAGTTAGTGGCCTGCATTTATATTTATATTCAAAAATCAACTCTTATGATGGTTAAATATCAGCTTTTTATATTAACAATCTGTCATTATTTATGAATTCAAGAGAAAATTTTTTGCTTGATATTAGAAAATTTCGAGCTAAATTTAAAAACTTTTCAAGATCTGATAATATTAAAACAATTAGAATTTTATTATTTATTTTGATTTCACACTTTGGGAATGGTTTCACGTTTATATTTTTTGACAATTTATATTAATAATTGGTAAATTACAAAAAATAGTATATATAATATAATTTTTTATTATATTTTATGAAGAACAATTTAATAAAAGTGAATAAATCAATTTATAACTTATATTGTTTCTGAG
This sequence comes from Oehlia diaphana, assembly GCA_003833135.1. Lineage (NCBI taxonomy): Eukaryota > Fungi > Glomeromycota > Glomeromycetes > Glomerales > Glomeraceae > Oehlia > Oehlia diaphana. The sequence continues at coordinate 121,617 of QZLH01000102.1, read as the reverse complement.
TCTTATTATATGCAAAGAAAGATTTTATACTTTGCTTATAATTAATTCATATCTTACACAATATACATAGTAGTATTAAAATAATAATTTATTTGAAAAGGTCGTGCAAATTTAAAAAACCCAAAATTTGTTTAGGATAATTTCAAATCATCTATGCAATAATTAATTCCATGTGCATTACTCAAATATACAAAATCTTTAATTACTCCATTACTTTTATATTTATCGATTAATTCTGTATAATCATCTTCCGTATAAATGGGATCAACAGTAAATATGGAAAGTGCACATCTACCTTTCCATTCTTCTAAGAATTCTTCCAAGTCTTTCAATGAAAATATGAATTCCCTACCTAATCTAATTTCTTTAAAATTAGTTGGTGCTGATCTAATTAATATTTTTAATAATTCTTTCCCATATTCAAAAAATTCTTCGTTAGTATAATTATCATCATCATCTAATGCAACTATTAATAATGACTTTAAATTTTGACAAATTTTTAGTAATTTTTCAAGTTCAGAGAAATTCTCCTTTGTTGACGAAATTAAAATTGATAAATATTCAATTAAAGGACATGTTTTATAAACTTTGCGAATAAAATTGAGAGAATTCTCATTAAAGTAATCGTGATCAAGTTCTAAATCGATAACGTCATAAGGTTTAAATAAAATTTTTTTGAGATGTCCTCCACTATTTTCAACTATATTAGAATAAAAGTTTAGTTCATTTTCATCCATATAAAGGATTTCAAGCTCATTATAAGTCTGCATTTTTAATTGTTTTAATTGATGTTCAGTAAAACAAATAGAAGCATTAATAATTAATACTTTCAATTTATAAAGTTTTGGAAGTATCTCTTGTAATGTATTGTGTTCATAACCTTCTACATATTGGAAGACGATACTTAAATATTTGAGGCTTTCTGCTTTCTTTTCTAGTGCAAGAAGAATTTCTTTATAAGGATCATCCATAAAATATTCATCATCAAAAGAATCACTCCATTCAAAATGATTTAAATTTTTTTGAACTTCAATTAACTTAACAATACCATTATTAGGTCTTGGGTCCATGTTAAAAATGATGAGTTTTTGTATAAATTGACAGGATCGTGATAATCCATAAAAATATGAAGAATCAATAAACGTGTCACATTTTAATTCACAGAGTGTTTCAAGACGAACCTTAGCTTCTGGAAAATAAAATATTTGATGTTTAAGTGATCTCATATCAAAATACTTTAATTCCGGACATTTTCTTAGTAAAAGAGAATAAAATTTTTGTTGCATAGAAAATTGATTATAAGGTAAGGGTGATCCAATAGAAATTATACTATTTATAGTATTTACATTGATACTTCTACAGAAGGATAAATAATCAAATAAGGATGATTTAACTATATCTGTATTCAAGTGGATTCTTTGATCCGTTATAAATTTTTTAATATCATCAAATAAATATCTAGCAAGAATAATGAATAAATAGCTTTTGGTATTATATTTAATATCATTATAAGACCAGGGGTTTCTCCATAAAACAGGGACCATTGTTTCACACCAAAGTCTATTGACCATTAGACATGAAAATAGTGATTTAGGATCATCTTGTAATTTTCCAAATATTAAGAAAAGAGTATCTTTATTGATTATGGACATTTTTACTCAAAAAGCGAAAAAGTTTAGCAAGTGGCAAAGTATAAATATATCTGATATAAAAAAAAAATTCGAAACAAGTTTGACAAAAAAGGGCGATCAAAAAATAAACTTTATTGATCACGGATAATTTATATTGGTGTAACTATATAACTTTTAAATATAAGGTTGTTGAAAAAGAAACAAGAGAAACAGAAAATTATAATTTGCAATTTCATTTATTTCATTTGTGTAATAAATACCGGAAATCCGGAATCAACTCCGACAAATTTCCAAATTAGATTATTCTGTGCGACCATAAACACCATAAACTTGATCAAATGATACAAAATGTTTCACAACAACGAAAAATGTTGTTCATCAAATACTTATGAAGAACGTGATGAAAAATCACGTGAAATAAATATTTACTGTGCCAACAAGACACGTGCCAATGAATCAGTCAATTTTACATTTTTTTTTATATAACCAAGCAATAAACATAAATAAGGACGCTAATAAATTAAATCTGTGTATAATGGATACGATTAAATATTCTAATGTGCTTCGGTGGTCATTAAGAGATAATGATACAATCGCTGATAATGCCATTTTATTATTACGCTCTTATGTTCCAGAAGATTTATATCGCTCTTTTAGAGTTCATTTCAATACTCATAGTGCCACAGTAATATCTTTATTAAAATTCATGGATACTTCCACAAGACTTATCAAATCTAATGTCTGGAAAGTCCGATCAGCGGCTTGGAAAGATCGTAACGCGCTCTGGGAATAAATAAGAGTAGTTTTAAAAAATACCGACATACACAATATCGAATTAATCCTCTATTTATAATAAATCATAAATCTGATTATTTAGATTATTTACATCTATTTTCCTAATTTAGATCTTCCATTTTTAGGTTTTAAAGTTTCCTCGTGCACTGATCATTCTTAAGCCCCATAGTCCGATATGTCCAGTTTTCAGGAGTTGATCACATCTAAAAATGACAAATACCTAAACTAAATATAAAACTATGCCCTATACTTAATAAATTTACTAGATAATTCCTTACCCGAGCCCGTACATTCAGAAATAATGACTTTAAAAAATTCTATTATTTAAATATATAATTCTTTATTTTTTTTCGAGAATATTTCTTGGTACGAAGTTGATCAATCAACCGGCAAAGAAGATAACAAAATTAAGATTGGTGCGATATCATTTGTTTTACATTTCCATCCATTTCAATTTTAAGTTGAATGAATATTAATAAATTATAATATTTGGCACAAATTATTTTTATAATAGTTTTTATCAAATCACCGGGGGTGATCATCACCGTTGGCCGGAATTATAAATTTTATAAATTTTTACCAGCACTATATTTTTTATAACTGGTCGATCATCATAATTTCAGTCACCGGTGATCCGGTGATAATTAGAAAAAATTGGCTTTGTGGGTGCTTTTTGCATATAAAGAAATGATCGGTAATGATTTTGCCACATGACGATTTTTTTTTACGACTCTAAAAAAAAATAATTATTATAATAATTCTTATAAAGTAATTTAACAATTGATATCATGACACGCGTTCATATGCTTCATATAAATTACTATTATTAATAAACTATAAAATATATAATATATACAGTATGTATTATGATAATAAATCTTTACCGACTTACTTTATTCAAACTGACTAACCGAAATAAATTTTGTTGTCTAAACCTTTTTCTTTTTTATGTCTTGTACTTTCTGTAATTGAGATCACACGACGGAGTTCGGAGTTAAAAAAATGTATTTTTCTTTGTTCCGTTAAGGTATATTTGATAAAGAAAAAAAAAAAAAAAGATTTCGGCTGTATTATACTTTAAGGGGAACTTTTACATTTTTTTTTTTCTTTTAATAATGGGACGATATGGAAAGGTTCAAGTTCTCGAGTATTTCTCTTTTCCAGATTATTTTATTAAAAAAGTAAAAAAATAAAAAAATGCCATGATATTAATGGTTAAATTACTTTTATAAGAATCAGAAGAATCAGAAATATTATAATAAAATTTTTTTTTTATAGAGCAAAACGTCGTAAAAAAAAGAAGACCATGTGACTCATTAGCGATCATTTCTTTATATGCAAGAAGCACCAACAAAAGCCAATAATATGCGAAAGGGCGCAGAATAAACTTTATTTAAATAAAAAATTTCATATATTGTTTTTCTTTATTTTTTATATTAACATTGTTTAAATTAACATTTATTTTTTTTAATATATCCAAAAAAGTATTCATTATTTATATTTAAAAAAATTAGTAATTCGGATTGAATAACTCCCGAGAACTCCGAGAAGGTAATTTTTCATCTCTCAATCAATTTATTTGTAAAAAAAATTATATAAATATACAGTGACTAATAAATTTTCTTTCGTTCTTTTTCATCCTTTTAACTTTCACTTCAACCTTATTTTATTACTTAAGATGACGTTAAAAAATCGTGTTCCTTCTGATAATTTTAATCGTGTTATTCATAAACGAAGAAGACGCAGAGTCATCAACAAAATACATGGATGTACTTTTAATGTTAATACATTAATAAGTCGATTTCCTTTGCAAATTACGAATGATCCATTCGCGGTTCAGTTGTTTTTTGGGTCTTCCTTCCGTTAAACATCGTTTTTATTGATGAGTATGATTAGGTTATTACATGGTTAATGTAACAAAAATAGTACAAATTATTTAAGGAAGACACTTATTTTTAAGTTTCTTTCATTATAAACAAGTAATTTTCTCGCTTTAAACTATCTTCGGCTGTTCGGCAATAAATAATTGGAAATCATTGAATAAATTCCTGAATATTACACGCACTCCTACTGGTTCAAAGTCTACATTTCCGAAATTAAAACTTAAGATTTGTTTCATTCTTATTGTATATCATAGTATTAGATTGTTAATAAAGCCTTTTGATTTCAATGTTGAGTGATATACAATTTTAACGGCAAATCTTATTTAATAATCTTTTTCGTTACTATTAATAAATGGATTTTTATTATCATTGCTATAATTTTGTAATTTTTTATTGGGTATTAAATAAGAGTTTGACTTACCCTATAAGAAATATGTATACGGAAAGGATACATTTTGTATACATTTTATGTACGTTTCTATAGATTCCGTATACAAATTCCGTATATTTAATAAGCAATTCGTTTTTGAACATTTTTTA
>QZLH01000102.1:80249-112175 GCA_003833135.1 Oehlia diaphana | reverse complement strand
TGTCCGGAATATAATTGTACAAATTCCGGACAAAATGAGTGTCCTGAAAACATGCGAAAACGCGCAAGATTTGGAACATTTTCCGGACATTGATTTTTGTCCGAAATTTGTCCGGATTTGGAATTTGTCCGGATAAAATATTTTCTCTGAAATGATCAACAAGTCATGATATCAATGATATATTCCTTTATGCAATACCTAACTGATAACTGTTTATAGCAGTTTAAATTAACATCATAGATAGTATTTTTGCTTGCTCTTTAAGTTTACTTAGTATACACGCAGAGGTTTTAAATACCAGTTTTTTGTTTTTTACAATTTTTGATTTTTTATTGTCCAGAATTTGCCTGGAATTTTTTCTTGTCTAACTATCAGAATTTGTCCAGTTTTTTTTGTCCAGAGATTGTCCAAAATGTGTCCAGGATTTTTTGTGTCCAGAAATTTTTAACAAGTATTTTTATGGTGATTACAAATTTTCATAGGAGAGATACATATTTTTTAATATGTTATATATATAACGCTTCGGATCGAATATATTTAGTCTTTCATCTGTCGGATGATATTTAATCCGTTTCTAATTTTTTTTTTTCATCTTGCGCCGTGAAAATCATGACATTCCATGAATTAACTGACGGTATCCGTACTATAAAGCCCTTTAATATACTTATTTTGACTAATAATAATAGACTATTTATTCCAATATTGATAGACTTTTTGCCCATCTTTTTTAAATAAACACCACCGTGAGAATATCAAAACTATATATCGCGTGTAATTTTTGCCGATTTGCTATTTTACCGACATTACATTCTTCCAAAACCATTTCAACGAATCACTATTTGCCGATAGTCACTAACGTCTTACTGCGCCTTAATTTCAAATTATTTGATCGTGATCTTGATTTTTTTAAGGGGAGTAAAAGAAAATTTACCGCATATTTACTTTCAATTTTTAAATTGCAATAGTAAAATTAAATTTAATCAATAAACTAGGTTACTTATAAATATATAAATAAAATAAATATATATTCCAATTAATAACATTGCACTATCGGATCAAAAGAGCGAATTTCTAAATTTTGCCAAGAAGTAGCTTGGTTCATCGCTAGATAAGTTTGACCAACAGCAAACATTTGTGTATCTAATAATACAGTTGCATGTGGTAAAGTAAGGCCTTGTGTCTCAATCTCAATAAATAACACCCAATTTTATAATGGTTATTTCGTACGATAAATAATTATTACTTAATCAGCGAAACCCTTTATTGTTTTTTATTGTTTAAAAAACGATAAATACAAAGTATAAAAAATGTATTATTTGGAGTAAAAAATAATACATGGGATATTTTTCAACCCTACATGTACGCCATACTTAATTTTAGCCGAATGTTGTAACGCCGGTCATTTCAAGACATTTTCATGGTATGTTGGGAAAGTCGGTGTGAGGATCAGTTAGTTGATGAATTATAAATTTTCGATAAAATGGCAAGTCGGGTAATTCTATATCAATAAAATGTCACTTCTGCGAAACGAAGCTAGGTGATTTTTCATGTCAATAAAATGGAAGTCAGCAAAAATGGTGTCAGTTATGACTTTAAATCGTACCGTAACCTAAACTTTGGTATTTTATTAAGTCTATCAAAATTTATCTATTATTAAGGAAGGTATGAAGAAGTATTAAGATTCTAATTTTTGTAGATTGAAGTATATATTGCATGTATACCTTATAAAAAAATTTTATCCGTGATTTCTGTATATGATACATTTATGGAAAAATAACTAAAAATCTAAGCAACGTGGATAATTTTCATTTTTGAAGCTATAAATTCCATGAATATGATGAATATGATATATATATATATATATATATATTTATATTTACTGAAATAACATGGAATAAGAAAACACGGAAAATAAATTTTTTATAGGGATAGGAAATATAATAAAATTGAAAATGTTTTCTATATTATTATACAGTAGCTTAATTTATTCATTTTTGTTGTATTTTGATTCTGATTTGTTTTTAAATATTATTCATTGAAAAAAATCTTTCACTTATGATGCTGTAAGTCTATACTCGTTAATGTTTTTAATTTTTGGTTTATTACGTGAGTAGCAAAATGACCAATAAAAACTCGCGATTTTGAACTAAATAAGTACTAAAAATCAAATATGAGCATGTATACTTAAAAAGAAAATCAGCCATAAAAATGAACCAAATTGACATAAATTGACCTGTTAATAGGCTTAATTCAAATTTGAGATGAATTCTATCATTTAGTAATTAAATTTCAATCCGAATTATGAACATTTTAAATTGAAATCACGATTTTTAATTAAACACTTATAACTTTTTATGTAGACATTATTTTAAAAATTTGACTGTATAAGTACTCCAATTTTATCGTCGAGTATAGACTTCCGGCACCATCATATTTACCATCAAAAACTGTGAATATAACTTTTAAAACTACCAGTTCAGATTTAAAGATAGAAGTCATTCGTTCGTTATACATGGGTTCAAAAATTATAACTTTTTTTTTAAAAAAAAAAAATTTCAAGAACGAAATTGGAATGAAAAGAATGGACTTAGTAAAATGTTCTAATTATTTCAAATAAAACTAATAAAACTATTTGGCATTTATTGCTGAAAAACTGAAATACTGTAAGTAACCAACCATTTGTAGTGATTAGTGAATACAAGGGTCAAGGTAACAAAATTTGTCTTACCACCTAACTGTATGATCAGCAGTCAAAAAATGATTAAGTACATTACGTCATATATCACAATTCACACATGTCAATCAACGTATTACAAAAGTAATGTGCGACTTCTAAAATTGGGCTTTATAATAACTAGTTTTACTCTGATATTCTGTAAAACTTTCTTTCCTTCCTAAATTTTTAAAAATGACTTTATCTTATTTAACAGATGATTGTTTTTATTACATTTTACAATACCTTCAAAATGATGACTCAACTCTATTTAATTGTTTATTAGTTAATCGATTTTGGTGTAAAACAACGATTCCTTTTCTTTATGCAAATCCTTTTTCAAAAAATTTTGTAAAATTATCCAAAAAAACTCACCTAATAATCTCAACCATAATTTTTTGCTTTAATAAAACAGAAATTTTACAATTGAAAGAACAACTAGAACTAAAACAGATTAATAATATTAATATTGATGAAGAATATAAACCTTTATTTGAATATTCAAAATATTTGGAAAATTTTAATGAGTTTAAAATAAATACTACTATTGAAAGATATTGTTCAAGTTTATCAATTCCTTATAACAAAATATATAATGAAATTGTTGCAATATTTCATCAATCAATTTTACGTCAAAGTAGAAACATTAAAAACTTAGATATTTCATTAGATTTATTCTATAGAAAAAGTTTTAAAAACTTTACTGTTCAAAATTCCAACTTAAATTTAATAAAATTGAATTCATTAAGTATTTGTTTAAATGGTACTGCTAATAATGAAATTGGACAAGAATTTTTAAGAAATATAGCTGATGTTGGTTTAAACTTGAGACAATTATCAATTAACCTTAGTCAAGAATCAAGTTTATTAACTACTACTTGGAAAAAGCTTTATAAAATTATTCAAGGGCAAAAGAAACTCAAAATATTTAAGATATTGTATTGTTCTTCTTCATTAAATAATATTCTCTCATCCTTAGAATTTCAAAAGCATTCTTTAGTTCATATTGAATTTATTAACATTAACTTTGTTAATGTTAGTTTAAAGAGTTTCAATAATTTATATAATTTAGAATATTTGATATTTAAATATTGTGAAGGATTATTATTAAATCATTGTGAGATATTAAATTTTGCTTCATTTAAGCTCAAGGAAATATTATTTATACGTAATAAATGGAATGTTGATATCACACCTTCAATAATCAAATATCTAGGTGAACCATTACAAAGATTATCAGTTGAAAATCTTACAATTTCACTTATTGAAAATATATCATTGTATTGTCCAAATCTTATTTTTTTAAATATAGTAATTGATTCACATATTGATTTTTCAGGGTTAACATTTTTTAAAGATTTAAGAGCAAAAATGTTAAATATTACTATTTTTTATGATATTGATAAATTTTTTAGAAAATTAGCAAATAATGTACCTATTAATGTTAGTAAAATTTCTATTTATGTTGGTTCTTGTATTTTCAATAATTTTTCAAATTTCAAGAAATTTTTAGAAAATTGTCATAATAATTTTGAAATGATCAATTTAAATCATATTATTGAATTAGAATTCCTTAAAATTGTTTTAAATTATATTGAAAGAAGTAACAATTATTTAAAAACTCTTGGTATGGTGAATTCGGATAAAGAATTGAATGATGAGGAATTAAAATTATTGAATCAAATTAAAGATAAAGGAGTTAAAATAGTGGATTTTAATAAAATTCACATTATACTTTAAAGTTGTGTGATATTAGTATTTATATTTAGTAAATTAAGGGTTTATATTTAGCTTTAGGGTTTATTTTATTTACTAATTGTTATTTGTTATTTTTTATTATTTTTTTTTTTTTTTGTCTATAAAAATTAGGATATCTGATTTTAGAAAAAATATTGGATGAATTAATTTTACAAGTGAAATCGTGAAAGTCATTTGATAATACGTTATAATTTGTTAGACTACTTGTATTTTAAAATTCTTTTTCCCTTTATTTTCAAAACTAAAATTATTATATTCCACTAAATTGACTCGTTTTCATTTTTTTTCTACTTCTTCGTATATTCTTCCAACAAATGAAGCGTAAGGTCCAGTTGGATATACAGTATATATATATATGGGTAACAAGTCAACTTCTTGGTTTACAGGAATAATTATATTAAATGCTGAAACCAATACCTACCAATAAACAACCTTACACAATAAAAAAAATATACCAGAAATAATTTATCATAATTCCGCGATTTAAAGACGCATTTACCACACAATAACGCGTAATCGCCCATCTTTATATCATATAAAAATAAAGAGTTTTATTTTTTTATAAAATCCAAAATGAAAAGTTTCAGGTTTTCCTGGTATAATCATATAACTTGTTAAACCATTAACAAATTCCTCATCAAAAAAAGAAAATAAAAAAAAAAATAATTAATAAAAAAAGAATAAACAGAAAAAAAATCCGAATGGGAAATCGCTGCTTACCATAGTACTACAGCAGTAAGGGTGGATTTTGATTCGCAAGTTCTTAATTCTCCTGGAGTATAAAAAAAAAAAAGTATTAGTAAAAAAAAAAATGAAGGAAAAAAAAAAATTGAGCAGCGCTTAACGTAATACCGCAGCAGCAAGATCTGCATGTTCTTGATCTTAAAAGGACGAGAAAAAAAATTTTTTCAGAAAAGAAAATATTAGTAATCAAATAGAAAAGAATATTATTTTGTTTGAAATGAAAAAAAATTGAATCAGTACTGAAATTTTTTTTTTTTTTTTGAATATTATATCAAGAAAAAAAAAATAAATAAATAAATGGAAAAAAAAAAATTAAACAGAAGAATCGGTGCTCACTGTGGTACTGCAGCAAGTTCTCAATTTAGAGGATGAAAAAAAAAAAAAAATATAAGCAACCAAATAGAAAAAAATCTTATTTTCAAAATTGAAAAAAAAAGAACGGCACTCACCGTAGTACCGCAGCATAGTGTTGTTATCAGCCCGGTTCGGTCCGACTTGAAGCTAAAGTCAAGCCGCGCTGATAAAAAGTTAAGCCGAACCAAGCCGAACCGAATCGACTTGAAAACTCAAGTCAAACCAAGCCGAACCGCGCTGCGGCGGGCCAATGGGGCCGATTGACGCCGCAATATCACGTGACGTTACACAAAATTCCAAAAAGGAAATTTTATTATCCACGAAAATTGAAACTTTGAGTTACACAAATTTCCAAAAAAGGCAATTTTCATACAGATCATTTAATTCCGGCTGAAATTAGGATTTATATCCCATCGGCCCCATCGGTCCCATCAGCCCGCTGCAACTCAAGTCGAACCAAGTCGCGACTTGAAATTATCAAGTCGAACCGAACCGATTCGGCTTTAAGCTAGAAGTCAAGCCGAATTGACCCCATCAGCCCGGTTTGGCCCGGTTCGGCTTGACTTGGACTTAACAACACTACCGCAGCAGCAAGAGTGTCATCTGATCTGCAAGTTCTTAATTTCAAAGGACGAAAAAATAGCTTTTTTTTCAGAAAAGAAAAATCAAGAAAAACGAAGCATATTAGTGCTTACATTTCACCAAAGTATCTTGTTGAACCTGAACTGATCTTGAAAAGATGAATAAATAAATAAATAAATATAATTGGTTGGCAATAATTATAATTAATTAATTAATCAAAAAAAAAAAAATTTGAATATTTCTTTTTTAAAAGAAAACAGAATCAGCAGAAATTAAAAATGTGTTTCAAGAAAAATAATATATACGCACTTTTAACCCAAGCAACCTTAACAACACCAATTCAAATCTGGTATAGATTATTGCGCTTTTCAAAATTGTGCTACCCCTGCAGGTCATCTAATAAAAAAGATTATTGAGATTATGATTACAGGACGATTACTCTGGACAATTTTGTCCGGTAATTGTCCTGTAATCGTCCTATAATCATAATCATTCAGTAATTGTCCAGTAATTGCCCAGAAATTGTCCTATAATCATAATCACCAAGTAATTATAACGTATACAGAATACTGAAAACTGCGATAATAATATCTAATTATTTTTTAAAATGCCAGAAACACTATAAAGCCAACTATTATTATTATACGAGGGGTAATGGCTGTGGGCAATATATTAGGTAATGAGCTGGCTGGCTGGCTGAATATACAAAACGAACATAATGTTAACTTTAACATTAATGTCAACTTTCCATTTGCGAATTGACCCTTTCCATAAAAGTCCAACCAACGACCAACTAATTTTATAATGGTGTAAAAAAAAAAATTAAGTGATACAAGCCGAAAACGAAATTACAGTTACAATTTTATTATACTAGACAAATTATTTAATTCAAAAGATTCCTTTGAAGTTCTTTCAATTGTATTTTCTCTAAAGAAAACATTTAAAATAATGATTTTAGCTTGACCCTTTATTTATTTACAAATTTTATTTTTAAAATATTTGAAGATAGAATAAAAATTTTTGCGCTAACGTAGAATGTCACGACTGCTACATATACACGAACATTACGATTAAATAAATTTTATATGAAATAATTAATTATTTATATACCAAATAATAAATTAATTACAGGAGTCTTCAAAAAATTATAATATACTAGACTATTACAATTTATCTATTTATCTGATAAAATTACTAAATACTAAGTTTCCTTTAAAAAAAAGTTAAGAAACGTGAAATCAATGAATTTAAAAGTTTGAAAAAGTGATGAAAAAGTGATGAAAGTACTCTATATTTAAGAATCCAGAATAAAAGCAAATTTATTAATTAAATGGAACCGATTATATATCAATTTGATAAATTAACTAGAACTCAATAATAAGTTTACTAATAATTCAAATTTGCTGATAGTGAATTTCATCTATATTATAACTATGTTTAAAATCCTTGATTATTCCATCACCTTTATATTTATTGATCAGTTTTTCATAATTTTCTTCTTCATAAATAGAATCAGATGTATGTATAGAAATTGCAGGTCTACCTTTCCATTTTTCTAAAAAATCCTCCAAGTTTTCTAAAGAAAATTCAAAATCATCATAAAATCTAATTTCTTTTAAATTAGTTGGTGCTGATCTAACTAATATTTCTAATAAAATTTTCCCATTTTCCAAAAATTTTTCATTAGTTTTATTTGTACTCACAATATTATTTATAATTATTAATAGTGATTTTAAATGTTGACAATTCTTTAGTAATTTTTCAAATTCAGTGAAATGTTCTTTTGATGGTGAAAATGCAACTGACAAATATTCAATCGAAGGACAATTTTTATAAATTTTACGAATAAAATTGAGAGAACTTTCATCAAAGCTATTATAATATTCACGATTAGTAATATCATAAGATTTAAATAAAATTTTCTTAAGACTTCTTCCACTATTTTCAATTATACTACTAATTACATTTAATCTATTACTATTTATACTAAGAACCTCAAGTTCATTATAAACCTGCATTTTCAATTTTTCTAATTGTACTTTACCAAAAAAAAGATAATCATCAATTATTAATATTTTTAGTTTATATAATTTTGGAAGTATCTCTTGAAGTAATGTATTATCAATACCACCTACATATTGAAAATATATTCTTAAATAATTGAGACTATCTGCCTTTTTTTCTAGTGCATAAAAAACTTCTTCATAAGGGTTTTCTGTAAGAAAATCATCATGAAAATCATCATTCCATTCAAAATGTTTCAAGTTTTTCTGAGCTTCAATTAACATAACAATTCCGTAATTGGGTTTTGAGTACGTATTAACAATGATGAGTCTCTGTATATACTGACAGAATGGTGATAATTTCTTAAAGTATGAAGAATTAATTGATGTATCACATTTTAATTCACAAAGTGATTCAAGAAGAATTTTAGCTTCTGGAAAAATTAATATTCGATGCTGAATTGACCTCATATCTAGATATTCTAATTCCGGACATTTTTTCATAAAGAATTCATAAAATTTATTTTGCATAAAAAATTGATTATAACTTAGAGATGAACCAATAGAAAATAAACTATTAATAGTATTTGCATTGATACTTCTACAAAAGGATAAATAATCAAACAAGAGTGATTGTTTTGAATCTGAAGGTAATTGAATTCTTTGATTTGTTATGAATTCTTTTATATCATCAATTAAATAATGAAAAATAATGATGAATAAAGAGTTTTTATTTCTATAATTAATACTATCGTAGCACCAAGGATTCCTCCATAAAATCGGGATCGCAATTTTACACCAATATCTATTGACCATTAGACATGAAAAGAGAATTTTAGAATCTCTCGGTAATTCTTCAATTATCATAGAAAAAATGTCATTATTGAGTTTGGACATTCTTGATAAATAAATAAAATAAAAATGGCTTAAAAAAACTTTTTACAACTGAAACTTCAAAGTATTTTCAAAAATAATTTTTTACAAATATTAAGTTGCAAAATAAAAAAATAAAAGAAACGAACCTTATATTACGAGTAATGTTTCATAATTGTGAGACAAATATTACGCCAAATATCATGATTGGTTGATTGGTTATCATTTCGGAATTCTCCGTAGCTAATTTATGGCTACATGTGCGCTATCACGTGATAAAAGTGAATAAACTGTGAATATCATATCCGCGTATTTTTGGAATCATAGGATGTTTTAATATTTTAATATTAATGATGACTTGCTTAAAAAAATTGTACCAAGGCGAAATAAATTTGACGTTTATAATAAAAATGATCGATAGATTACACGTCAATGCAGTTTATAATAAAAATATTATTCATGTCACATAATTTGCAGATCTTGCAGCTAAAAAAAAAAATGAAATCAGACAGTTAACAAGCCTCTTTTTGTTAAAGAAATAGGAAATACTGCACTAATTATGATTTACTACTATAACAAAATCTTATTCATACATAATTAATACATAACTAACTACGTATACATATTCAACTAGTTTTACACATCCCATGACCCACCTTTTGAAGTGATCCGGTAGACAGTGACATAGGGATCAACGTAAAGGTTAAATGTTGAAATAAAAATTAAAGGGGGAAGAAATATAAAATGCAAAGAAGAGGAAAAAGTATATTGTGTAGAAATTTGAACTAGTGAAATAAATCCACATTGTATCATCCGTGTTTTGTCTATAAGTATTATAGTGGTTACGGTAGGGATGAGCTTGACGACGTGTACGCAATCGTAGCCTCAAATGTGGGTGGAGACGTGAGACTATTTTAGCTCAGGTTTATTAATTAATCACATGATCAAGTGATCGAATAAGTGTGTTTTATTTAGGTCAATTAAATTCACTATACGAAGGAATTGTTATATTTACTAACAAATTGAAATTGTTATACGCATCGGCGAATATTCATTCTCTTATTAAATATAAAAAATAATTGTAGAAGTTAAAGGCAAGTCTTTATCATTACTAATTTTATTTTCATAGGATAATATCATTAGCATTAATATGGACGCTTGAAAAAATGAAAATATTTGAAATCAACGTATAAGTTGGATTTGAAATTTTCCAGAATTTTCTCATATTTACTCAACAATTTATTTGAGTAATTTGTCTTATGAAAACGGAAAAAAGCAAAATTATTACCATAATATAAGCGAGATAAAAGAAGAAAACAAAGATTTTCCTTTAAAAAAATTTTTGGTCGTATTTTTTTAAAAAAAATAAGAAGATTGCATTCTTTTAAAAACAATATATACGAAAAAATTCATTTGATTGTTCGTTTATTCTATAAAGAAAGTCAATGACATTTTCAAGTGGTAGCCGCTCAAAATCCCAGCGATCTGAATTACAAACAATCCTGACAAACCATATTCTCGAAAATTCAAAATCATTATTCCCGACGTTCATTATCTCGACACTCATTATCTCGACATCCCGATACATTTTTTTTTTTGATTTTTATATTATTACTTTTCTTATGTAATACCTATAACAATTTTATCCGTTACTTTCCGTAAAAACTCCGTAAAAATGAGCATTTCACGGATTCAGGGAAAATGAAAATAATTTAAAAAATTCCGTGATATGGTTATTAATTTCGGAAATATGAGCCTTTTACGGAAAAATGATGGAATATACAAAAACGGATCGACTCTTTTATTGTAACAATTAATCTTTTTATTAATATGTAATAAAATATATCGCAAATAGGTTTATTGTAAAAATATATATTTCTTTTCTGCATTTGACATTAAAAACAAATCCATTTTTGAAATACTAAACTAAAATATTGTCACAAAAAAAATTTTCAGGAGGATAATAGATCGTTTGTATTGTGACGGGATTCTAATCGTCGGGATTTCGTAATAAATCCATATTTTGCTGGAATAAGCACCCCAGTCTTACAATATAACGACTATGATGATGATTTTAACTCGAATTATATGCAAAAAAAGATTTCTTATCTTATTTATGGTCATATACAGATTATATACTCTTTTTTGCATAGTATTTAAGCGATCAATTATTTGCAAATGTCGTGTAATTGTAAATAGTTCAAATGCTAGAAAACAATTTATTAATAAATCTGATGAAGCTATATTATTTAATAAGAATAACTAGATCGTACATTTAAATCTACAACCTTTCCCAAATAATACCTAGAATTCTTGCTAAATTAAATGTTAACCGACATTGCGGCTTACAAGACATTAATACAATAATTAATTAAATCTAAATAACACAAATATTCAAAATTTTTGATAACTCCATCACCTTTATATTTATTGATCAGTTTTCTATAATCTTCCGTTAAATAAATAGGATCAATAGTGAAAATAGAAAGTGCACGTCTACTTCTCCATTTTTCTAAGAAATCCTCCAAGTTTTCCAAAGAAAATTTAAAATCATCACCAAGTCTAATTTCTTTTAAATTAGTTGGTGCTGATCTAATTAATATTTTTAATAATTCTTCCCCATTTTTCTCGTAAGTTTCTACTTTATCTCTATTCCATAAAACTATTAATATTGATTTTAAATTTTGACAAATTTTTAATAATTTTTCAAATTCAGTGAAATGATTCCTTGATGATGGAAATATAATTGATAAATATTCAATAGAATGACAATTTTCATGGACTTTTCTAATAAAATTAAGTGAATTCTCATAAAAGTTGAAGTCATCGAATTCGAGATCAATAATATCATAAGGTCTAAATAAAATTTTTTTGATACGTCTTCCATTATTTTCAATTATACTAGAAATTATGTCCAATTTATTAAAATGCACACTAATCACTTCAAGTTCATGATATGCCATCATTCTCAATTTTTCTAATTGTTCTTCAGCAAAATAGAGATAATCATCAATTATTAATATTTTTAGTTTATAGAATTTTGAAAGTATCTTTTGTAATAATGCATGTTCATAATTATCCACATATAGTAAACAAATTCTTAAATAACTGAGACTTGCTACTTTTTTTTCTAGCGCAAGAAGAACTTCTTCATAAGGATCTTCTGTAAGGATATCATCACAGAAATTATCTTTCCATTCAAAATATTTTAAGTTCTTCTGAACTTCAATTAACTTAGCAATCCCATGGTTAGGTTTTGGATCCACATTAATAATGATAAGTCTCTGTATATATTGACAGAATGGTAATAATCCAAAATAGTATGAAGAATCGATAGATGTATCACATTTTAATTCACAAAGTGATTCAAGTCGAGCCTCAGCTTCTGGAAAATAAAATATTTGATGTTTCATAGATTTCATATCAAAATACTTCAATTCTGGACATTTTTTCATAAAGAAATAATAAAATTTTTGTTGTATAAAAAATTGATTATAATCTAAATTTGATCCAATAGAAATTATATTATTTATATTATTTACATTAATACTTCTGCAGAAAGAAAAATAATCAAATAATAGTGATTTGTTTGAATCTGAAAGCAATTTGATTCTTTGATTTGTTATAAAATTTTTAATATCATCAAATAAATAGTAAGCAATAATAAAGAATAAATAGTTTTTATTCTTATAATTAATATTGTTATAGCACCAAGGATTCCTCCACAAAATTGGTATCACAGTTTCACACCAAAGTCTATTGACCATAAGACATGAAAAGAGGGATTTTGAATCTTCTTGTAATTCTTCAAATATTAAGAAAAGAATATCTTTATTGAGTTTGGCCATTATTTATTCAAAAAAAAAAAAGTGATTTAAAATGGCTTAAAATAATCTTTTACGGCCGAAATTTCTAAAAATATTTTCAAAAATAATTTCTCAAGTATCGGACAATATTTATATTAAAAAAAGAAATGAAAAAAGAAATCCAGTTCTGATAAACTTGCTAAATTTGAGACATTTAATTTGATTAAACTGACACAAGTAATGTTTCACGATGCGAAATAAATAAGCAAATATTACACCAAATATCATGTGATTGCCTATCAATCGGAAAAAAATAAACAAATCTTATCACGCTACCCTGTGATGGTTTGTCACTAAGTCACGTGATGACCTGATTATTTACTAGCCTGATCTCTATTTGTCACCGCATTATATGTCACCTGTACTATCACTTTTAAAGTACTATTTATATTGTGATAAAAGATTCCCCGTACAACGTAGTATAAAGGGAAACTTGCAATTCAGGAAATAATTGTTTGTCTCATAACCTAAAGTTACTAAAAAAAATTGCTTGTATCTTATAAATAAATGTGTGAACTTTTCAAATACTTTTCTTTCTGAACTTCAAAGAATTTCAAGCTCAGGTGATCAACATAAACTAAAATTTCGAAATTTGATTGGATACTTATGAAGTCGCGCTCATTTGTTGATCATCACCTGATTCATGTATTTGCGATAAACAATAAATGACTTCATTAATTTTTAAGAATACTATATGCTTTCCATAATTCTGCACTAATGAACCTACAGCCGTGTCTATTTTCAAATACTCAGGACTTAATCCAGCAAAACCTGGTCCATTATGTAATTAAGAGAACAATCAATTTTATTATAACGAACTAATAATATAATTCGGTTTACCAAATTATTTTTCCACTTTTTTTATTAATTATAAAACTTTAGTGATAACACAAAAATCTTGCAATACCAACAAGATACGCGTCAGCGAACAGCAAATGTAATATGAGAAGTAAAATGAAGACATTCTTTTAAAACTTAAGACGATATACTTTTACTGTTCGCTGTATATACTGTACTTGCTTGATTGATTAAGTAATGGTATTTATTGTAAAGGTAGGTTATAAATTTACATTAATTTCAGATTTTATTTTATATTGTTCATGGAATATATCATAATAAATTGATGGTACGAACGGGTATTTTTTTATATTATGCTATGAGGCAGATAATTTGCGAGTAAGTTCAAGAAATATTTTTACACAGTGATCTAAGCATCAGATTCCTGATACTTCATATGTTGCTTATAAAATATTAGAATGTGATTTACATTTCTTGCTTTATTTGAAATTTCAAAATTCAGTAAGAATTCTTAATGCATTTTCAACAGGAATAGGCATCGCTCTATAAAGCCTATACTATTATTTATCTTTTGAGATTTTACTTTGAGGAACAAGGTAGTTAGGTAGCTAAATTAGTAATGAAATTATTATCGCAAAATTTTGTAAAATTTTTTTATCGGTAAATCAGAATTTTTTGTGATCATATATATAAATCTGTAAAATAATTGCGGAATATCAACAATAAAAACCAAATATAACTCTTATACTTTTCCTTGATTAATCCTATAACAATTAATAATGAAGATAAATCTGGCTAGAAGATTAATGATTGACACAAGAACAATCTTCAATTCACTGCATGTATGTGAAAAGGTGTCATTGCGAAATAAAATAACATACTGTAAATGAAGCAAAATAAAAGGAGCAAATAAAGATTCCATTAACATAACATAAATTCCAGCACTACTGTTATACTTGCTTTCTTTCCAAGAAAAATGAAGATATCGCATTCCTTTAAAGAACAATGTACATGAATAAATTCATTTGAGTAATTTTTTATTGCTCATTTTATGTATTGATCAATTCGTATGATCCCATTCTTCTAACTGTGATGTTGTTTAACTGGAATTATATGCAAAAAAAAAACAATTTATGATTATATATGATATTGCTATGTTAGTTCTTTCAGGTATATAGAAAATAAATGGTTGTGAAAAGGTAAGCATAAGGGCTATGGTTATATGATTGATCAAATACGTTAGATTTCCTGTTGTCAGACATGTACAAAATATCTTATTATAATTTTTTTTGAAGTCGAGAAATCTATGCATCAAGGTCTGAGCTTTATTTATAATAAAAATTATATATTAATCGATTCTAAAAGAAAATAAAATATAGCAATAATATAAAATATAATGTTAATATAAAACGAACTAATACAATATTATATAAAAATCATAAATTTTATAATGAACTAGCAAGAAATTGATTATTAGTGGAAGTTTCCATTTGATTTATTTCATTGCATTATAAGATAATAAGAACTATTTAAAGTAATAAGCTTTATTTACTAATGATTTTGTACTATAACTGAGGAGGAAATTCTCACTCTTATCTACAGCGGAACAAAACTTAAATTTCATACATATGTTGGTATAGCAGATATAATAAATAAAATAATAAACATAATAATAAAATAAATTTATCTAATTTAACTAATAAAATAAATATAGTAAATATAACAAATAAAATATATATATTAAATTTATCAGCTATACATGATTTTCATGACATATCATACAACTGACATTCGTGATATAGATCGCCTCGTTTTTGCAAATGTTACCACCATTTTCTGACGTTCAGTAGGTAGTAACAGAAAGAAAAATAAGGATCGGTTAATAAAGAGTAGGGTAATATAGCGATATATGTCAATCGGTAAGGTTAAAGTGTGTATGAATAGTCGATGATAAACAATTATAAGCAGTAATAAATAAGGTAATAAATAAAAGTAGATCGGGTGGTATATGTATATCAAAACAATTTATTATATGATGTATACGAAAAATCGATGATGTATAACAAAAGTTAACAAAAAATATAAACTGTGTAAAAAAATATATAATAAAATGTATATGACAATAAAAAAACAGATTGGTGGTTTATTAACAATGAAACAAAATACGATATTACTGCCTCTATCGGCGCTCTGTAATATCCGTATATTATCGGCTGATAATAAAACCTAACTAAACTTTTTCTAACGAATTCAAACTGAACTACCTCCAACATCAGCCCTTTTTTATATCGTTAAAATTTTAGGACGATTCTGTCCTTCGGACATAATTGTCTCCCGGCCAATATCGTCTCCCGGCCAATTGTGGTGATCTGGGCATATTTGTCTATACAGCCACTTGTATTCAGCCACTTTACATCGCTAAGCTTCCGTTTTTTATCTAATCTATAAACAACCAAAAACAACTACAAGTAATCTATCTAAAAATAACTAAAAATAAAAATAAAAAAAAATAAAAATAATAAAAAAAAAATCCCATGACACAAACTTAAAATGATCAACAATCACGAGACATCATGAATAAGATACTTTTGCAATTTAGTCCTATTCTCCTGTAATCTTCCATATTCTTTGATCACATTTTTACCCACCTTAATGGAGTTTAGATCAAAGTATATAATATCCAGATTTTTCCATGATGTAGTTCTGCATGGCAACATAAGTTTGGTGTCATCTTATGCTTATATCTAAGTCATTTGCTAGGAGTTGATAGTTGATCCAAAGTTGTCCTAAATAAAAGGAGTTAATCATGGCCAATTGTGTATCTTTAAAGCATATTAATTTTGTTATGCTTTTTAAGGTTGCAAACATAGATGCATCCAAATGAAACTGTGGTATTACAGAGGTAATGTCAATCTTTGTATTGTGAATAGTAAGTGAAAATGCATTTTGTAAAGAAACTGGCTGGAGCGCCATTTACTACAAAATATGCAGTACCTTTTCCTACCTTCATAATTATTAGCATTCCAGTAGAAATAGGAAATACAACTTCTACAAGTGATTCAGCCAGTATGCTTAGTATTACACATATTGATCCATTATAAATTCCTTTAGAAAAGTATTTGTGATTCAGAAACACAATTCAACATCCTTTATTTAAGATGATCTCACACAGATAATTTGTGTATTTATTGAACAATTTTATCAGTTTATCAGTGCTTTTTAAGTTCATCATTATAATAGTCTATTGTCATAGAGTAAGTGGAGACTGTAAATTAACTAAATAATCTTATTAAATATTTGAATTAATATTTCTATGGGTATATAATGAACAATTTTGTTTAACATCATTTATGTTCTTTGGCATATTTGGTAAGACCATTGTCATGCAAGATCTCATTAATAGGTACTTCTTATCCTATCATCTCATTAAATTATTGGAATTACATTACCAAATATTTGTATTAAGATTTCTGTTGGTAAATTTGGATGATATCTATTCACATTGTTTTGTGCTTGGTGTGCCATTGTCATATGAGATCCATATGACAATATTTGAACAGTTAAATTTTAAAAAAAAAATATTTAAAAAACCACAAAGTGGGTTTTAAAAAAACTGATCAGTAAACCAGTTTGGTAAATCATATGACTAATACCAAAACTACAGTTACCAAAACCAACTAGTACCCTCCAGTAGTAAATAGGGAAGGTATTACTCTGGGATATTCTTGCTTTCTCTTTCCTTTATCTTGGGATTTTGGTAGATTTAATTCCATTTTTTGCATTGGGTCTTCTGGCTCTGGTAAGTTAAATTTGGGCTTCTTATTCCTTTCATCAGTATCTGGAGTGGGTGGTCTTTTGTTATTAATACTATTCTCATAACATTCATTACACTTTAATTTTCCAATATTGTAGTTACTGTATGCTTCATAGAAGAC
Organism: Oehlia diaphana; assembly: GCA_003833135.1. NCBI lineage: Eukaryota > Fungi > Glomeromycota > Glomeromycetes > Glomerales > Glomeraceae > Oehlia > Oehlia diaphana. Next base: position 94,549 of record QZLH01000102.1, on the reverse strand, counting down.
TACTGGTTTTTTGACAGGTGCAACAGTGGTTGCCTCCTTTAGATTGGACTTCTGTTCTTTGTCTTTTACATCTCTTTCCATCACATTTACATAGGTATAATCTATTCCAATAGTATAGCTTATCATTACATACTTCCTTACTATGTCCCCAAGATCCACATCTTGTGCATTTTATCTTATTGCAATTATATGGAGGGTGATAAGTTACAGTTGAATATTTAAAATATTCAATAGGTTCTTTATTCTTTCGAATATTGCTTATTGCGACTTTTAATTCTCCATATTCTCTATCCAAACTATAATGGTTTTGTTTACATCTTCCTGGACATCTTTACATCTTTAACCTAAGTCAGCCTTAATCCTAAAATTTTGAGAATTGGGCATATTAAGAACTTCTTTGAGTTGTTCAATAATTGAATTCATTTTTAAATTTTGGGTTTTTAAATTTTTGGGTTTTGGTTTTCAAAGGAATACTTATTTATATTGATAAAAATTATTGTATTATGTCATTCTCTCATCTCAAATGTTGTCTTTTTATAATAATTCACTTTCCACAGTTAAATGATCTTTATCTACTTTATTGGTACTTATTTGGTGATCATGGTGTTTTATTTCTCCCCTTTCTTTAATTATTGTTTAATAAACAAATACTCCTTATTTATTTTGGGGTTTCTCATTTTCTATCTAGAAATTTTAAGATTCTTTTATGCCAAGATATTCCTTATTACTAATTAGTATATTTTCTTTAATATTTCATATAATTGGGGCTTTAATTTATTTTGTCTTGCTATATTAATTAATTTTAATTATTGTTTATGTTTTAATCTTAAAAGTGCACCAGCATTACTATTTTCTTTCCTGATCTGTATTCTACAAAGAATTCATATTGTTGCAATTTCATTATCCATCTGGCACGCCTTTTGGAATTTTCTCATTCACCAAATTTTTAAGGGCTGCATGATCTGTGATTATCTTAAATCTTCTATTTATTAAAAATTTATGGAAATATTCAATTCCATATACTATTGCCAAACATTCTAAATCTGTAATTGGATAATTTCGCTCAGATTTATTGGTACTTCTGCTGGTATATACTATTACAACTTCCTTATCTTTATCATTCTTTTGGACTAATATTGCATCTAATCTATCTGCTGATGCATCTGTTATTTAAAATAAACTCTTTTTCAAAATTTGGGTGTGACAAGATTAGAGTTCCGAATGGGTCAGGTCAGGTCAGGTTAATTGATAAACCTGACCTGAAATTTTTTTTCAGGTCAGGTCAGGTTAGGTTATATCAGGTTGTCTGTTTGACCTGACCTGACCTGAAACCTGAAAAATTTCAGGACTATTTTTTATTAAAGTATTGAAAAAAAACGGTACAAAACTTTTTTTTTTAATATAATATTATGAAAAAAACGTTTCTGCAACGTTTTTTTATTAAAATATTGAAAAAAAATATTGCAAAACGTTTTTTTTAATATAACATTATGAAAAACTTGTTTTCGCAACATTATTATTAAAATATCAAAAAAAAAACGTTACAAAACATTTTTTTAATATAATATTATGAAAAAAACATTTTCGCAACATTTTTTTCGAAATATTGCGATTCAACATTTTTATATAGAATCTATATAAAAAAGTGAATCACAATACTGCAACTCACTTTTATTATATAGTAGAATCAATAGTTTCAGGTCAACAGATCAATCAGGTCAGGTCAATCTTCATACCTGACCTGAATTTTTTTCAAAAATCTCATACCTGACTAGGGATGGCAACGGTCACGGTCATTAACCGGTTATGACCAGTCATGACCGTGACTGATATTGGTCGATCAAAGACCCCTGACCGACCGTTTGACCGACTGGTCTGACTGACCATTTAACCGACCGTTTGACCAACCATTTAACCAATTCTGAAAATGTTTGCGAAATGTCTTTTAATATAAAATTTAATAAAAAAATGTTTCGCAAACGTTTTTTAATTATTTTAATAGAAAATGTTGCGAAAACGTTTTTTATTAAGTATTTCATAAAAAAAATGTTTCGCAAACGTTTTCAGGATTGGTCAAATGGTCGGTCAAATGGTCGGTTGGTCAGTCAAAGGTTCTTGACCAGTTATGACCGACCGATGACCGACCATGACCGACCGTTACCATCCCTATACCTGACCTGAATTTCAGGTCAGGTCAGGTCAGGTTACCTGAATTTGGCTGACCTGTTCGGAGCTCTAGACAAGATTGGGCTTTCAGTTAAACATTGTTTTAACCATTCAAAAGTCTGTTGTTCACCTGTCCATACATATAGAACATCTTTTTCTAATAATTTATATAATGGTTTAGTTTTCTTGGAGAAATCTTTTATAAATCTTCTAATGAACATAATCCTAAGAATGACCATAATTCTGTTAAAGTTTGGGGTTCTCTTATTTTATTAATTGCTTCTATTTTCTTAGAATTGGGCTTTATACCTTCTTTTATTATTATACGATGTTTAACATTTGGTACTAAATTGGGTTTTTCTTATCATATTCCATGATATCCATATACTCTATTACTAATTCCTTTATTATCTTTTCTTGAGTTTTAGTTAAATTCTCAATTTTAATTTTTCAAGCATCTTTTCTGTCTCTTCCTGATCTGGATCAAGACTCATTATTTTGCTTCCTCTTGATCTTTACTAATGTATTCTTCCTTCAAATCCTCTACTCACAAAGGTTTCAATTTCTTCATCACTTTCATATATTGGGTCTTCCTCAATTGGAGTTTCAAATTTAACTTTATTACTTTTAATATATTCAACTGGTATGTATATTTCATATCCTTGGTCATTCAATATTAAAGTATGGGTTTCAAAGTCTATATTAGCTTTCCAATCATTCATGAAATCATTACCAATTATTAACATTCTTTCCTGTGAATTAATTACTTCAATTTCAATTTCTATGGTTGATTTCCCTAATAAAGCTGTTTTAGAACTATTTGCCATTATGCAACTTATATTACTTGTTTTTTCAATCTCATTCCCTTTTTCTTCTAATAATCCTTTTGATATAGCATATGTAGCCGCTCCTGTATCAACTATGGCTTTAATTTCAATTCCATTTATAAAGATTGGGTTTTCATGGCTATTGTTATTTCTTTATCTTTATCATTATATTTTAATTATTTTTCGTCTGAATGTAGTCATTGTTGAGCTGGGGTTCTTGGTATTCTTTGTTTTTGAAATGCCTTTTTAATTTCCATACCATATTGGGTGCTGCTGCTACTAATTGTGCAAAATTGATATTGGGTTTCATATTTCCGAGTCTCTTACTATGTCATATTCTTGTGCATCAGTTTCAAATCTACTTGGTTTAATTTGAAATTTTCCTTCACCCTTCTTAACATATGGTCTTCTAACTCATTCAGTCATTTCAACATCATTATTTATTGGTTGTTTCTAGTAATTGGATCTCTATTGGGTAATGTTTTATTTTCTGTTAATGGGTTATTTCTCACTTGACTCCTAGTTGTTCTTTCTGCAGGATAGTATTCATTATCTTGATAATATAATTCATTTTGGATTTCATCATCAAAATAAAAGTATTGTTAATGTCATAATCAAAATAGTAATATAAACCTGTTTCTTCATCATAATAACAATCTTGACTATCTTCCTAAATGTCAATTACATTATATTGTTGAGTATTTTCTCTACAAAATCTGGCAGTATGTCCCATTTTACCACAATTATAACAATTGACTTTACTCCAATCTATTGGTGGTCTTTGCTGAAATTGGAGTTTATTCATTTGACATCTTTGTAGTCTAAATTGGGTTTTTGACTGTTATTATTCATCTCATTTTTAATGTAATATTTCTTTCTCCAACTTGGCTATATTTAATTCTTCTAATTGTTTAGCTAGGTTGTCTACTTCATTTGTAATATTATTATTAACTGTAGTTGTTTGGGGTTTACTTGTTGAACTTTCATTTGTATTCAAATTAGAAATTCCTAGTTCTTGTAACATTAAGTTGTTACCTGCTTCTATATTCTTTGCTCTAGTAATTGCATTAGCTAGAGTGTCTTGGTTGCCTTTGAATGTTCTCCCTCCAATTATGGCGTTTAATCCTTGTATAAAGTAATTTACTTTAAATCTTTCGTGTAGATCATTATTGTTTGGAGATACTCTTTTTAATAACTTATGAATCTTGCTGCACATTCACCTACTTTTTCTCCTTCCTTTTGTTTAATAGATTGTAATTTTCTTGTTCATTGTTGTTGTCTAACAGCACTAGCATATTTACTTTTCATCTGATATGCAAAACTAGTATTATCGGCTGCCTGGTCAAAGTTATTTAATCCCTGTAATCCTTCTAACCAGTCTGCTGCCTCATCTCTTAAATATGGTCTTGCTTTTCTTAATTTTTTAGCCTGATCATCAACATAGCCATTCATTGCATATACATTATTGAAGTCTCTGATCCAATCATTGGCATCCTGTTCACCTCCATAGAAAATTGGTAAATCTGCTATTTTTGCAGCTCTTTGAATTGGGTTTATCATATTCGTTAAAGTAGCATTAATTGTATTAGCTGGGGCCGTAGCTAAATTCTGTCCTGGATCTATCCCAATGATAGTTCTCATTACTGTCCTAATATCTTCTCTTAATTGATCTCTAGTAGCCATTATTGGTATTGGACTATTGCTTCTAATTGAATTTTCTGAGGTTTGGGTATTTACTCTTGGAGTATTATTTATACTATTATTTTCTGTTGTATTATTACTAGAGTTTCCTGATTCTTCTGAACTTGAGGGATTTGGTGGGGTTTTTATTCATCATCAGTTGAAAATTCGTCATGTGACTCCTCTATTTGGTGTTCACTTATCCATCTATCCAATATTATTTTTAGAATTTCATTATCTTTCTCCTTATTTTCAATATAGGTCTCTATAAATCCTCTTGAGTATATTTGTGTTGGGTCATATCCTAATTCAAATATTACTCTCATTAGGTCCCCTTTTTCTATTTGTATCCCTCTCTCCTGTAATATTTCAATTATAGTATTATATTCATCATTCTCTTCTTTTTCTTTTTACTGTTAAATAATTCCTATGACCACTATTTGGGTTTATTCCTTGGTTCTAATAAATTTCCATTCCTTCCAAGAGGGTATTTATTATATGCCAAATTGCCGATAGTAAAAGGCTATTTATTAGGTATTATTCAACAAGTTTTTCTATTGTGTGTGGACAATAGAAAGTGATTCTCAGAGCATGCACCATTTGTAATGACAGCTTCTGCAACTCTGTATGCTACAAGGTTTAAGTTCGTTTCATATAATCATAAAATTTATAATTTAACAAAAAGTTTATTCTTTATTATGTAAGAATATGTCATTATAACACAGTTATTTATTAAATATAAAATATATGATCATGTAAAATCATGAATGTGATATTAGATAATTATTAACATTAAAATATTTATTGAGAATAAGAGTAAGAGTAGCAGAACTAAAAGGAAAATAGGAAGTGGAGGAATTCCTCGTACTAAGTCAAAAAGTTGGGGTTTATATAATAATTTCTATGTTGATCCCTTGATCAACATAAACAAATATAACTAATTGTATTATTATTCCTACCAAAATGATCTTCACTTCCGACCTAATCACTCCAAAATATTAATGTTATACAAAATATAGATGATCTAATTTACTAATTTTCGAAGTAGAAAATTAATCCTAAAATTATGGCACTACAGTATATTTGTTTGTCAACAACAATAATTTAAAAAAGGGCATTGCTAAATATCACCGCAGGTGATTTTCACCACACCAGTATTAGCAAATATTGACGGGCGGAGTTTCATGACATTTTTAATTCTGTCCAAAATTCTACCCTAATTCTGGTAAGGTGACAACCACCAGTGGTGATGTTTAGTAAAACTCTTTAAAAAATAGAGAATTTAAGGAATTTAAGACATATTTTAGAAAAATAATACCTCAATTCTGCGAAAGTAACGCCTATTTAATGTATCCTAAAATTCATTTTACATGTTATGTGTACCTTCCTGTAAGGACAAAAATATTCATGCCAATTATATAAATTACGTCTAGCGCTTAGTAAAATTGTAAAAAAAAAAAAAATATTATTTATTGCAAAATTAAGAACGATCTTTTAATATTCTTTCTTTCGGTGAAATTACTTTTTGTATTACGGTAGTGGTGATCACTCGATAAAAATATTATTTTGTTAATGTCTAAGAAAAGGAAGTTTGAAGAAATTAAGTTGCTATTTCAGAATTAAATTTTTTAATTTATTCATTAAAGGAAATTAGTGACAATGCAAATTTTATTTAACATTTATTTCTTTTATCAAGTAAAAATAATTTTATTTTCGACATACGAATAATTTATAAAGGATTATTTATTATTCTGAGTGCCGTCTAAAATCCCGACAGGTACGAAGTCCCGAAAAATTGGCCCGCATTAAGCTTTAATGCTGCCCGGAATTAAGTTTCGGGATTTTTCGGGTATTGAGTTTCGGACAGGTGGTACAGTATATTATATTATTTATTTTTTATTGTTAGGGATATGTTAGGTTAGTTTGTTAGGATTTATTGCGTTGGGAGAGGGAGCTTAGGGTTAGGTAGGGTTAGATTGTTAGTATTTATTGCTTTGGAAGAAGGTTAGCCGGTAGGTTAGAGTTGGTTAGGATTAAATAAAATATATTTTCGGGATTTTGACCGTCGGGATTTGGATTTCGGGATTTTGAGTTTCGGAATTTTGGCCTGCCGGGATTTTTTGATTTTCGAGATTTATTTCGTACTATACCCATTATTCTAAATATCAAATATAAACTTTCTCATGCGACAGTACAAAATTGGATAGTAATTATTATTCTTATTTTTGAAGATATAAATTCATTTTATGTAATTTTATGGATATTTTTTTTAAAAAAAAATTTCTAAAATTAATTAGCTTATTGAATATTATAAAGTAAATATTACAAATGGACTTTTACGGATTATTGCAACGAAACTGGTCCCTACAAACTTACTGCTAATAAACTCTTTTCTGCAACCTGCATAGTCCCAAAAGAATATTTCTTTGCGACATAGTAATTAAATTAATAATTATTGAAAGAATCAACGTATATTTAATATTTTATAAAGACAAGCCTCACATAGTGTTGTGAGTAGGTGGTACATTGTTTGTTTTACATAGTGATCATGTGGTTATGGACCCATAGGTACCCAGTCCATCGAATTATTATGTGCATTGATCTTCATGCATTTTAACAATGAACTAATATCCGAATAATACATAAATAGGCGCATTTTTTCAAGGCCGCACGTACGTAATCCCGCTTGGAATTATCCAAAAAAAGGAAATTTATTTATTATTGTTACATTTTTATGGTCTTTAATATTTGTTATTAAATATAAATAAAGATAAATTTCCTTTTATTTTTCTTTTTCTTTTTTTTTTTAAAAAAAAAAAAAATGTCGCTCAACAAAGATGTACTTTTCCTAATATTTAAAGAATTAAACAAAAAATCTCTCTATTTATGTCTTTTTGTTAACAGAATTTGGTGTAATACAGCAGTACCAATTTTATGGAGGAAGCCTAATCCTTTTAATAAATCAATAGATGTACTTTTTAATATATTACTTTTAAGTCTATCAGAAGAATCAAGAAATACTTTGAAGAATCATGGAATTAATCTTATTAATGAAACATATAAACGACCTTTATTTAATTATATTAATTTTTGGAAATGTTTAGATTTATCATTTATTGATAGAATGATTTTTCAGATTGAAAAGTCCAAAAGGTCTATTGTAAGAAACGAGATATTAAAATTATTCATTAACGATAATACAAACTTCATTGGACTTTCTATTTCACAAAATTTAGATTATCAATTACATCATATTTCTGGATTTGAATGTTGTTTTTCAAAACTTCAATCTTTTTATTGTAGTAGTTCTATTGATCAGAATATTTTAGAAAAGTTGGCTAAAACATGTAAATCGATAAAAAAATTAAAATATGATATTTATGGTCCTATTGAATATTATGGAATCATTAAATTAATTGAAGTACAAAATAATTTAAATGATATTCGTTTATCTTGTTCGGATCTCTCATATTTTGAATTTCTTGGAAAATCATTATATTTTATGAATTTATTAAAGTTGGAAATTAGATTTAACGAAGATCGTTCAAATCGCATGAAATTTAAATATTTAGGGAATTTATCATTATCATTCCCCAATTTAAAAATTCTAAAAGTTAGAAATGTTCCATTACGTATTATGAAAAATGTAATTGAAGGCACAAAAGGACAACTTTCCGAAATTACTTTAGATAGTTGTAATGAAGAATATATACGAATAATTTATCAAAATTGTCCATATCTTAAATATCTTAAGTTACCATATCTACCATTTTATATTAGAACCCCAATCACAGAATTTGAAAATTTATTAATTAATTGTCAATATTTAAATGGATTGGTTATTTCTGGGGTCGATAATCACGATAAATTATTCGAAATAATTACCAGATCATCCCCAATTACTTTGTTTAAGTTTGATTTTTTTTCCTTCAGAAAGATTAATCTTAAAAATATTAAGTTATTTTTCGATAATTTGAAAGATAGGAAACCAATATTACTAAAAATAAATAACGCTAATTATTTAGAGAACACGGAAGAGAAACAGCAATTTGAAAATTTAGCCCAAGAATATAAAGCAAAAGGAATAATTAAAAAGTATTTCATTGGTCTTGATGTAAATAGTAAAGATTTTGAATGGTTTAATTAAAGAAAATATTTCTTTTATTCATAAAATAATTGTTATAGACAGATAATATAGACAATATTCTTATTTTATAAATTTTATTGAAATTACTTATTTTATTTTCCTGTAAATAAAAATTGATAAATATTAGTGTCAAAAAATATTCATTATTTTTAAAAGGTTTTGTTGTTCAATGTATAATAACGCGTTCTAATGCTCTAATGTTATTGGTAAAGTAAGCTCGATATGTACGTACGCCCCACCTAAATTTTTGCAAAACACAAAAGTCATCATTCCGAAATTAGTTAATTTTTCATTATGGTGGCATGTTACTGTAACTACTGAAATATATGGATTTGGTACGAAATCCCAAAGCTCAGAATCTCAAAGGTACTATATCCCGACTCAAATTCTAGAAAAATCAAAATACCGAAATGTCGTAATTTCAACATTTCATAAGCCCGACACTTCATAAGCTCGAAATTCAAAATACCGAATAAAAAATCTTGAAATTCATTACTGTAATAAAAGAAAGAAAATCGGTGATAAAGTTTCTTATTTCGGGATGACATTTCGGTATTAAAATTTTGTCGGGATTTTGTGTGAAAAAATCCAAGAAACCGAATGGAAGATATAAAAGATAAGTCTAGCGAATAAAAAGATGAAGAAGGGTGGGATCTGACAAGCGTATTCACTTTATCGTTGAAATAATTATCTGAGTGCTCCTTGACCGCCTTGACCTTGGTATAGTAGATCGTTAAATTTTTGCGTGAGATAAGGTCGCGGTATAATGTCCATAAACTATGATTCTTCTTTTAAGGTAAGCAAAAGAGATGACCGAATAATAACGCGATGATGCGAGGAAATAAGGTTGGCCGAGTCTTGACAAATATTTAAAAGCAATAATGAATTATTTTTATTAATATTTACATTCAAGATAAATACAATCAACTGTAATTATTTTGTATAATTCATTATTATCACACTTCCCATAAGGACACATTTTTTTTCAACATCATATTGGTTTTTCTTTTCTCCATCAACATAAATACTTTCATCAATAAAATCATCATCAATTTGATGTAAATTAGGCTCGATAATAATCGAATCCTAAGTTTGTTCATCAAATATCGATTGAAGTATAATTCAAATTATAACTTTTGTATATTCAAATGTATATACTTTTGTGCTTTACGGCGGGCCATATAAATGCTTGTGATTTACTGAATTATTGTAATCAACTGGGTTCAGATATTTCGTCTTAGATCTTAAATAAAAGTATATTAAATTTGGTCCAATCTCCTAAAAAAAAAAAGAAAGAAAGAAACAGCTAATATATTAAAAAATAATAAAAGAGCTTCTTCTTCCTACTAAAAAATGAACCGAACTTTCACTTAATGTAGTATACTAAAAAAAATGATGACTACACACCTAAATTTACCGCTTAAATGTCTAAAAAAGGTTTGTCAAGTTTGTTTCAATCTCTCAAAGAAAAAGAAAAAAATAGTTATTAATATACTGTAAAAAAACAACGAAACAACTACTCCTCCCACTCAGAAACAAAACACAACTTACCTATATCAATAAAAGAAACAAAATAGTCAATTAGTATTATAAGCTAGCTTTCTTTATCTGATCGTTGAATTGGAATTTTGACTTTGTTTCGTTATCGAAATTTTTTTCTGTTAGATTAATAAGATTAATAAGTGGATTTGTAGATTCTGTCGCGTACAATGATCTATAATTACACGTGACTAGATTACAGCATAAATATTTTCATATTTATCAAAAGCAGGTTAATAAAACTGGTCCTACAAGTCCTGGTCTAAAGACCAAGATGACTTTGACTATCTTTAATAGTGTCCGAAATATATCATAGTACTGTAACGGATAGATTAATAGTCAATTCGATAATTATTTTGATGTGTATTTGATCGTGATGCAGAGTGGTATTGTGGGTATAAAAAAACAAGGTCATAATTTTGACTTATCTGATGTATGTGATTTTTACAACCTCATCCTAAGTGCAATACGTTCCACATGCGTCCTTTAACAATATTACTATCCCTAATGAAGTACATTTATGCCTATGTAATATATGAGTCGAATATTTAAGTATCGATTTGTTGTGAAGGATCAAGGATGTAGCTTCACGTTATCGCCGCAGTCTTGCTTTAACTGATAAACTTTCTACACATACGGCTAAGGCATTTGAGACTTTGTATGATGATCCAGATTGTCCGCTCACGTGGCTTAAGTTATTAATCATTGATAGAGGAAAAGAGTATATGGTTAAATATCTTCGTGTAGGGGATGAAAAATTCAATAACTCTGTTACAAGGCTAATAGGTATTACCTTTAATAATCAAATTTCAATAAAGGTCTGGATTTACTGATAAATTATGAGCTGTTCAAAAAATAAATGTTTCAATTAATATTTTAATGTATCAAATTGATCAAAACTTGACTATTATACTATTATATTTTATAGTGATCTACAATATTATGATTTAATAATAAATAGTATATGACCAATTATTGTAAATTTATAATTGATACTTGTCTAAAATTGTTTCAGTTTTTTATACCATTTATATATCTTAAATAAAATATTAACAAAAAAAATAATAAAATTAGTTTTAGCATAATAGTTGTACTAATTAATACAGTAATCCATTCTTTAAAACATAATTAATAACATAATTAATAACATAATTAATTAAACACATATTCTAAAGAAATAATAATCCATATTTAAAAGGTATGAAACATAATTAATTAAATTTTATTCTAAAAAAACCACAACACAAAAATTACACAAAGGAAATATTATAAAAGATGATGATATCTTTGAAGTTTTTTATTAAATTCAAAAAAATTACAACTTCCTAAAAACTCTTTAAATTTCTCAACTCACTTTTTTCTTTTGAAAATAATTTACTCAATCATGTATCAATCAAAGAAATATGTAATTAAATATACTAAATTTTCTGATAAATATGATAAATATAAATCATATCCTATAAATAAAGATAACTTTAAATGTGGATCAAAAAAAGGATCAGAATCTTTAAAGCTAATGAATAATAATGAAAAGATTAAAAATATTCCAATTGACCATTGTCATCAGAATAAACAAGTCAAAGAATCCTCTCAATGTTATCAACAAAAGAAACCAGTAATTCCTTCAAAGATTGAAAATACTCCAGTTGGAGAATGTATTCATTGTCATCAGAATAAACCAGTTAAATTAGGAGAATGTCTTCAATGCTATCAACAAAAGAAACAAATAACTCTTTCAAAGATCAAAAATATTCCAATTGGAAAATGTATTCATTGTCATCAGAATAAACCTGTTAAATTAGGAGAATGTCTTCAATGTTATCAACAAAAGAAACAAACAATTCCTTCAAAGGTTGAAAATATTCCAATTGGAAAATGTGTTCATTGTCATCAGAATAAACCTGTTAAATTAGGAGAATGTCTTCAATGTCATCAACAAAAGAAACAAGCAACTCTTTCAAAGATTGAAAATATTCCAATTGGAAAATGTAATCATTGTCATCAAAATAAACCAGTTAAATTGGGAGAATGTCTTCAATGTCATCAACAAAAGAAACAAGCAACTTTTTCAAAGAATGAAAATATTCCAATTGGAAAATGTAATCATTGTCATCAAAATAAACCACTTAAATTAGGAGAATGTCTTCAATGTCATCAACAAAAGAAACAAGTAACATTTTCAAAGATTGAAAATATTCCAATTGGAGAATGTAATCATTGTCATCAAAATAAACCAGTTAAATTAGGAGAATGTCTTCAATGTTATCAACAAAAGAAACAAGTAACTCCTTCCAAGATTGAAAATATTCCAATTGGAGAATGTAATCGTTGTCATCAAAATAAACCAGTTAAATTAGGAGAATGTCTTCAATGTTATCAACAAAAGAAACAAGTAACTCCTTCCAAGATTAAAAATATTCCAATTGGAAAATGTATTCATTGTCATCAAAATAAACCAGTTAAATTAGGAGAATGTCTTCAATGTTATCAACAAAAGAAAACTTGTCTAGCACCTTTAGAACAAATGAACAATAATGAAAAAGCCAAAAATATTGGAGAATGTATCCATTGTTATCAGGAAAATTCTATTAAATTAGGGGAATGTTACAAATGTAATCAAAAAAGAAGTAATAAATTTTATAGTAACAAAAAGGAATGTCCTGAATGTAAAAAAAGAATTACAGATGTGAATAGGATGGTAAATGACAAAATTTGTACCAGATGTCATGCAAAATATCAAAGAAGATTTGATAATTTTAATAATCAAATAGCATGTAAAACATGTAATGAACAAAACCAAAAAAGAGAAATGTATAATGAAAATGGACAATGGTTCTGTTCATTAGATTGCATGTATGCAAAAAAGATATTGGATGAAATTGGAGACATGAAGAATATTAACAAGGAAAGAATTAACATTCTAGTGAATAGATTTACAAGTACCAATAAGAATGCAGGATCAACATACAATCTTACTTCAAAAATGATTATGGAAAAAATAGAAATAAGTATGAAACAAAACAAATCTAAAATAGAGAATGTATTTGATGAAATAAAGAAGACACCTGATTATACAATAATGTATAATTTATAATATAGCATATTATTGTAAAATTTAATTATAGGACGAAGATTAGTAATTTGGTTATAATACTATATTAGTTTCTGTGTATTTCCAATTTTCTTTTTTAATATAAAATAAAATTTATTTGTTAAAGCATATTCCGATTAATTCAATTTTATGTTATTTCAATTTATTACATTTTATTTTATTAATTTTTTCATGTACATCATTTTTTTTAATAAAATTTTTTAGTGGATGGCAGAAAATTTTAATTAATCCAGGATTATCATAATTACAATATTTGATGTTTAAATATCTGCCATTAAAAAATACTTTTTATATTACATTTTATTTTCGTTTCAATTTTTCAAGTAAATAAAAGCGTAATAATATTGAACTAACTTATTTTTATAATTTTCAGAATTTAAAAACTTGAAAAATACAAGACAAGACAAAAATATCTAAAAGTATAATTAATGGGAGCTTAATTTAGTTAAATAAAATGAAATAAATTATTTAAAATCTTCTCTTCTCTCGCCAACATCAAATAACCTGATTTTTTTTTTAATGGGAATGAAATTGTTTTGAAGATTTCAATTTATTTTATGTAGTAAATTTATATTAATTTTTGGAATGTCTAAATCTGAAAAATGTAAAGAAAATCTTTAATAACTTAATAGAACAAATTATCCCATAGAACTTTCAGTATTGAGCAAGAGTATCAATGGTTGATACCTGGTCTTTATATTAAAGGACTTATCCCCTGATCGGCACCATTTACACGATTATGCAAATGTAGTTATACCTACTGGGTAGCAAATTTTATATGTATTTATTTATCCGTTTCTAGGAAATTTTGCGGTAAATATTAACAATT
>QZLH01000102.1:6711-58589 GCA_003833135.1 Oehlia diaphana | reverse complement strand
AAAAAGATCATATTGATGCAATGTATAGCTTAGCCAATCACTATTATAATGGAGAAGGAACAGAAAAGAATTTAGAAAAAGCCTTTTATTGGTATCAAAAGGCAGCGGAAAAAGATCATATTTATGCAATGTGTAATTTATCCAATCACTATTATAATGGAGAAGGAACAGAAAAGAATCTAGAAAAAGCTTTTCATTGGTGTCAAAAAGCAGCAGAAAAAGATTATATTGATGCAATATATGGTTTAGTTGTATATTATAAGAATGGAGAAGGAACAGAAAAGAATTTTGAAAAAGCCTTTCATTGGTGTCAAAAAGCAGCAGAAAAAGATTATGTTATTGCAATGCATAACTTAGGCATATGTTATAGAAATGGAGAAGGAACAGAAAAAGATTTAGTAAAAGCTTTTCATTGGTGTCAAAGAGCAGCGGGAAAAGATCACATTTATGCAATGTATGATTTAGCTGTATGTTATAGAAATGGAGTAGGAACAAAAAAGAATTTAGAAAAAGCCTTTCATTGGTTTCAAAAAGCAGCAGAAAAAGATTATATTGATGCAATGTATGGTTTAGCTGTATGTTATAGAAATGGAGTAGGAACAAAAAAGAATTTATTAAAAGCTTTTAATTGGTTTGTAAAAGCAGCAGAAAAAGGTCATATTGATGCAATATTTAATTTAGCTGCATGTTACAGAAATGGAGAAGGAACAGAAAGGAATTTAGAAAGGGCCTTTTATTGGCATCAAAGTTACAAAACAAATTCTAAAAATAAAGTTGAATTTTGTAATGAATGCAAGCTACCAAATACTGATTATCAATGGTGCCAACAATGTAATACTAGGCGATTTCAACAAGATTTTTCAAAGTGGACTAGTAAAAATAATTTTATTGATAAATTTATTCAAGAAGCACAAATGAATGCTAAAAATAGTTATGAAATTTTGGAGTGGATACCTTACAATAATTTATCAAGTATTGATTATTATGCTAAAGGAGGATTTAGCAAAATTCATAAAGCTATCTGGTCAGATAGGCCTATTTTCAGTTGGAATTTTGACAAACAACAATGGAATAGACAAACATGTTATGAGGTTATTCTTAAAACACTTAATAAATCACCAAATTTAAATAGTGAATTTCTGGATGAGGTATAGTATAAATAAATATATTTAATGGCAAATTTTATTTCAAAAGTTTAATAATTTTTTGTTATTTACATAGTGGAAATATCATTATAATTGTCAGAAAAAGTCATTTTCAAAATTTATTCAATTTTTTGGAATTACCCAAGATCCAAATAATTTAAATTATATAATAATAATGAGTTATGCGAAAAAAGGAAGTTTGAGAAAGTGTTTATCTGATATAATTAATTTCAAGTGGCAAGAAAAGTTACAATTATTGAAAAAAATAATATAGTAATCCATGAATCAAATTTAACTCATGGTGATTTTCATGATGGTAATATTTTAATATCAGATAATTATAATGAGCTATTTATTATTGATTTAGGATTATGCAAACCTATAGGTGATTTACAAGATTCTGATAATAAAGTTAATGAAATTTATGGAGTTTTACCTTACATGGCACCTGAAATATTAAGAAAAAAACCCTATACTCCAGCAAGTGATATTTATAGCTTTTCGATGATAATGTGGGAATTTACATCAGGCATTCCTCCATTTAACCATGAAGCACATGATCATCATTTTATCTTAAGTGTTTATGAAGGAAAACGTCCTAAAATCATGAAAAATACTCCAAAATGTTATATAGATTTAATGACAAAATGTTGGGATTTAAATCCTTCCAATAGACCGACCATAATAATGCTTGAAAACATTATATCTAAATGGATTAGATGTATTAATAAATATTATGAAATAAACAAGAATGAAAATTATAAATTTTTAGTACCTAATATTGACAATCAATTAAAAAATGATATGAAAGAATTTGTAGAAGCAAACAAATTTTTGGTACAAAAGCAAACAAATACTTCTATAATACAGTATCATTCACAAGCATACTATACAAGTCGTAAACTTACTGAAATATTAGTTCAAGAAGAGTCTCAGGGTTTTGATTGTATGATTGAGGATTATTAATTCTATTAAATATTCTTTATTTGTTAGTATATTGAAAACATTATTATTAGTATCATTAACTTGATATTTTGCATTGATCAACGTGCCCTATATAGTTATATTGTAATTAAAGAAGTAAGATCAAAATTAATGGCTATTATATTTTAATTAAAAATTTACAAAACTTTAAAGAATCCATTGGAAAATTAGATAAAAAATAGTAAGAAATAATCATGTGTTATAAGAATTTTTTTAAAAAAAACAAAAAAAAAAATTCATTAATCATTTTACTAAAAATGAACCAGTTGAATCAAATGAAATGTTCTAACTGCTTCATGTTAGTTCTGTTTCAAACTTCTATCAGTACAAAATATATAAATATCTTACATATTTAATAATAAAAATTTTATTTATTTTTCTAATTATAATGAGATTACTACTTTCCTCACGCATAAATTTTACTATCTTTGTAGATTAATATTCAGTAAATTGTATTTATTACATATAAAATAGTAAAGCATCTAAATTTGTTAAGTATTTATTATCTTTGAAAATAAAATTTTGAAAAACGTTTTATTGTTGAATACCTGAATTGATTTTTTTGTACTTAGGATCTTATTAACAACAATTTAATTTAAAAAATAAAATCTGAGATTCGAATTCCAAATAAGAAAAATCAATGATTTTCCGTGATGTCTTTGCCGTAAAAATTATTATAAAATTTTAAAGAAAATAGTTTATTTTAATAAATTTTATTTAAAAATTTTTCACAAAGATATACTTTTAATAATTATTAATAGTAAATTAATATATAGTATAAAATCATGTTATGATCATATGTAATCATACGATAAAAAATTGAACAATAATATACTTAATTTGTTTATTTTATAACACATCAAATACAATACTTTACAGAAACTTACTATGTGGATACTACTTCTATTTATAACTACAATGCAGCTACAATCACTGTAAATTAAAAGCAAACTTCCGTAATATATTTAGTTAAATCTGCATAATACAAATTTTTATATTCTTTGATTACTCCATCTCTTTTATATTTATTGGTCAATTCCTTATAAATATCTGAATATTCATTAGTAAATAATGAAATTGCATGTCTGCCCCTCCATTTTTCCAAGAATTCTTCCAAGATTTCCAAAGAAAATTTAAATCTACGACAGAACCTAATTTCTTTAAAATTAGTTGGCGCTGATCTAATTAATATTTTTAATAATTCTTTCCCATTGTACAAAGAATTTTCGTTAGTTTCTTCTTCATAACCAACTACAACTAATAATAATGATTTCAAATTTTTACAAATTTTTAATAATTTTTCAAGTTCAATGAAATGCTCCTTAAATGGTAAGAATGCAATTGACAAGTATTCAATTGAAGGACAATTTTCATAAATTTTACGAATAAAATCAATATGTGATTCCTCATTAATACTTAAATAGTTATTTTTAATATTATAAGGACTGAATAAAACTTTCTTGAGACGCCCTCCACTATTTTCAATAATACTAGAAATTACATTTAACTTATTCTGCTCTATATTAAGAACCTCAAGTTTACAATAAACCTGTATTTTCAATTTTTCTAATTGTTCTTCATTAAAAGGAGTATAACCACCAATTATTAATACATTTAATTTATTAAACTTTGGAAGTATATCTTGCAATAATATGTGGTTATAATCATCCGCATATAAAAAAACTATTCTTAAATAATTGAGATTTTCTGCTTTTTTTTCTAGTGTAAGAATAAGTTCCTCGTATGGATCATAATTCGTAAAGCCATCATCATAATCATCATCCCATCCAAAATGCTTTAATTTCTTCTGGACCTCAATTAACTTAATAATCCCATGATTAGGTTTTGGGTCCGTATTAATAATTAAAAGCCTCTGTATATATTGACAGAATTGTGACAACCCATAAAAATATGAAGAATCAATTATTGTATCACATTGTAATTCACAAAGTGACTCAAGACGAACCATGGCTTCAGGAAAATAAAATATTTGGTGTTTAATTGATTTCATATCAAAATACTTCAATTCTTGACATTTTCTCATAAAGAGAGAGTAAAATTCTTGTTGCATAAAAAATTGATTATAAGGCAAAGATGATCCAATAGAAATTATATCATTTATAGTATCTACATTGATACTTCTACAGAATGATAAATAATCAAACAAGAGTGATTGGTTTGAATATGAAGGTAATTGAATTCTTTGAATTGTTATGAATTCTTTTATATCATCGATTAAATAATGAGAAATAATGATGAATAAAGAGTTTTTATTTTTATAATTAATACCTTTGTAACACCAAGGATTCCTCCATAAAATCGGTACCACAGTTTCACACCAAAATCTATTAACCATTAGACATGAAAAAAGAGATTTTGAATTTTCTTGTAATTCTTCAAATATTAAGAAAAGAACATCTTTATTGAGTTTTGCCATTCTTTATTTAAAAAAATAAATAAATAAATAAAAATGGTTTAAACCGATTTACAACTGAAACTTCCAAAAATATATTTTTAAAAATTTTTTCAAAGTATTAAATAAAAGAAATAAATAAAAAAAAAAAATAAAAATAAACTATTAAAAGGATACAGAAATCCAACTCCGATCAATTTGCTAATTTAGATATTCGTACTTGACCAAATGACACAAGTAGTGTTACACAATAACACAAAAATTACGCCATTGCCTATAACAAAGTATTTTTTTTTTTTTAAAAAAAAAAAACCAAAAATAGTCAAAAGTCGGAACTTGGTATCAAATCCTCCATTTGGTAAACAATAATTTAATAATTTTCCGCTGTTTTTATTATTTATATCCTCATCGCAGAAATTTACTACGCCAATAAGGCACTAGGCACGTGCTGCCGACGAACACGAATAAATATTATTATTTGAAACAGAAAATTAGCAATATTATAATATTTTTTAAACCCAACCAAATATTAAAGCAACTCAGTACACCATTACTGCTTTGCAGTATATATTTATTCGATTAATTAATTGAGAATATTTATTGTAAAAGTAGGTTATAAAAATTTTAATGTTCTTTGGATTCTTGTTTTGCTTTTATGAAATAATAAATGAGATTAATTGATGAAATTTTATACATTTTGTAACGATTGTGTTATCTTGAAATAGGTAAATATGATTACAAATAAATCAACGGTCTTTGACATATTAACCGGTATTTTATGGGAGAGAACAAAAAATTATTTTATACTATGGCCGTGATACAGGTAATTTACGAATAAATTCAAGAAATATTTTTACACAGTGATCTAAGCATCAGATTCTTCATCTATTGGAGTCATATAGTAAAGGTAATATTTTATACTTAATATGTTGCTTATAAATACTATTACATTTCTTTGTAATTTTAAAATTCATTAAGCCAACTTACACTTCTTCAATGCCATTTTCAACAGGAATGGGCATCGCTCAGTAAGTCAATGCTCTTACTATCTTCTGAGGTTTTTACATTTTATTCAATAATTGATTAATCCAGTACATCAGAATTTTTTGCGGCCATCTTCGGCCATATAAGCGTAATAATCTAGAAATATAGACCTGTAAAGAACAGACTGGAAAATTATTATTAATATGTAATTGTGAAATAGTAACAATAAAAATCAAATGTAGCTCTTTCTACTTTACTTGATTAGCACTATAGCGATTAATAATGAAGTCGAATCTGGAAAACATACTAGTGATTGTCACAAAAATGATCTTCAATACTGAACGTGAAGAGGTATTTACAGAAAAATAAAATAGTTATATATTAATTATATTGGGATGATTCTGTTAGTGAAAAAAACATCAAGCGTGAATTTACAAATTTTAATAATGATTCAGATTAGCTATTATACAGCGGCGGTAAGGTCAAGACAAATGGTTCCATATTTCATAATTTTTCTAAATAATACTGTATAAAGTTTTATCTGATATTATAATAATTATTAAATTATCACTATTAAACCCAAAGAATAAAGAATTAAAAAACAAATAAACAAATTGAAGGAATTGTTGAAGTGTTTGCTAAGCTAATAAAGCAGGTAAATCATAAGAGCACAAGAAAATTCTTTTGTTCATAAATAAACTTTCATACTTTCATACTTATAAATTTATAATGATGCGTCACTTTTGCTTAAATTACTTGTATTACAACAATCACAACTAAGGAGCGGAAGATCTTAAATCATAATTAGCCACACGTGACAAACAACGAAGTTAAAATTCTCTTAAACAAGGGGTTTGAGAGAATTATTCCTTATAAAATATTGTAAAATAAAATTTTATCTAATTTTTTCTCACACAAAATAAATGAATCACTTATTCCATACATAATTACATAAAAATCTAATACAAGTTCTACATAGGAACGAATAATTCTACAAAAAAAAAGAGATTACGTTCCTTTAAAAAGCAAGATACATGAATAATTTCGTTTGATTGATTTTACCATTCACTTATATACTAATCAATTTATGATTCTTATAAAATAACCACTATTGCTCAAAATTTGATGAATATGATATTTAACTGCAAAAAAATTTTCTAATTTGTTTGTGATAATTCAGATCTTATATTAGCATTTAAAACGATCAATTATTTGCAAACTTCATGTAAATGTAGGAATAATTTATTAGTTAATTGGACCTGATTTCTATAAAATTCATATAATAGCTATAACATACATATAATTTTATAAAAAACACAATTTGATAATAGAAGAAATAATGTTAAAAGAATTAGTATAAAATAAACGTTATAAATAGAAATGAAATTTTTGTGGCGTAGTAAGTACCAGACGTGTCTGACGCTTTTAAGAAATTAAATTTTAGAGCGTAATAGAAAGTTATATGGACCTTGCCACCAGTGGCAAGATTGAATGAGATGATTATGTAAGCAATCATGTGAGTAACACAAGTTACGTGAGTAGCACAAGGCGCAGTAGAAGAAATGAAAAGTAATACAAACAAAATTAATTTACTTGAGGTGAATTTACTTTAATATATATAAACACCTTGATTTACGTGCATTACATTAAATTTCCCAATATTTTATGGTGAAATTCACTAAAGATAAACTTTCACCTCAATCTACATAATGTATAAACAAATTTATCTTGTATATAATGTATAAAAATTTTGTTTTTTAGATTTTTTTTTAAAATTTTTAGATTTTTTTTATTTTTCATTTTTTAGATTTTTTCTTTTTTTAACTGAAAAATTTAAGTTTTAATATAATATATAAATTATATAGTGTGATAAAGGTTGAATTTTACCTGGTGTAATTTTTACCCTTGGTGAATTTTAACCCTGGTGAGCGTTAAGATCACTTTTACAATTAATACTTTGAATTCTTGCTAAATTGAACAATCTATGACTTATAGACTATAGCTATTATCTAATTCTGCATGATTCACATGTTTAAAATCTTTGATTATTCCATCTCTCTTATATTTATTTATCAATTTTGCATAATCCTCTTCTAAATAAATGGGATCAACAGTAAGTATGGAAAGTGCATGTTTACCTTTCCATTTTTCTAAGAATTCTTCCAAGTTTTCTAAGGAAAATTTAATTCCATTACAGATCCTAATTTCTTTTAAATTAGATGATGCTGATCTATTTAATATTTTTAATAAAATTTCCCCATTTTTCAAACTTTCTTCATTGGTTTCAATATCACTACAAATTAATAATAATAGTGATTTTATATTTTGACAAATTTTTAATAAATTTTCAAATTCAGCGAAATGTTCTTCCATTGGTGGAAATGTAATTGTCAAATATTCAATTAAAGGACAATTTTCATATATTTTACGAATAAAGATGAGAGAATGATTATCAAAGCCAACATATTTACAATCAATTGCATCATGGGGTCTAAATAAAACTTCCTTAAGACGACCACCACTATTTTCAATTATACTATAAATTGTATTTAATCTATTTTTATTCATACTAAGAATTTCAAGTTCGTTATAAACCTGCATTTGCAATTTATTTATTTGTTCATCTTCAAAATAAAGCAATGCATCAATTATTAATACTTTTAGTTTATAAAATTTTGAAAGTAAATCTTGTAATATTTCGTAATCATAATATATCATATATTCAAAAAATACTTTCAAATAATTAAGACTTTCTGCTTTTTTTTCTAGTGTAAGAAGAACTTTTTCGTAATGATCATCACTCGTAAAATGTCTATCATAAAAATCATCTTCCCATTCAAAATGCTTTAAGTTCTTCTGAACTTCAATTAATCTAACAATCCCATAATTAGATTTTGGATCCGTATTAAAAATGATGAGTTTCTGTATATATTGGCAGTAAAATGATAATCCATAAAAATATGGAGCAACAATAGATGTTTCACATGTTAATTCACAAAGTGACTCAAGGCGGACCATGGCTTCCGGAAAATAAAATATTTGATGCTTAATTGATTTCATATCAAAATACTTCAATTCTGAACATTTTCTCATTAAGAGAGAGTAAAATTCTTGTTGCATAAAAAATTGATTATAATCTAAAGTTGATCCAATAGAAATTATATCATTTATAGTATTTACATTGATACTTTTACAGAAAGAAAAATAATCAAATAAGAGCGATTGATTTGAACTTGAAGGTAATTTAATTTCTTGTTCTGTTATAAATTCTTTTATATCATCTAATAAATAGCAAGCAATAATGAAAAATAAATAGGTTTTATTCGTATAATTAATATTTTTATAGCACCAAGGATTCCTCCATAAAATCGGTACCACAGTTTCACACCAAAGTCTATTAACCATTAGACATGAAAAGAGTGATTTTGAATCTTCTTGTAATTCTTCAAATATTGAAAGTAGAATATCTTTATTGAGTCCGGACATTCTTTATTCAAAAAAAATAATAATAATAAATTGGCTTAAAATAACTTTTTATAAATGAAATTTTTTAAAAAATATTTTCTTTTCAAAATATTAAATATTTGAACGAAAAATTTTTTTTTTTACGTTATACTGTATATATATAAAAGAACAACTCGACCAATTTGCCAAATAAATTTGATCAAATGACACAAGTAATGTTTCACAGTAACGAAAATAAATAAACAAAAATTACGCCTACCCACTCAGGTGATCATCAAAGCTATTATTTACGCCACATACTGTATATGTTATAACCTTATATGGGCACATCCAATTTCCTGTTTCAGACATATGATGTCCTTATTCAGTCACTTATCATGAAGTTTCACATAACTTTGCCAAGTTTATAATTCAGCAGGACAATTGTAATGCTTACCTACAAGAATTCAGTCATGTGATTCCTGACACATTATTAGATTTCTCATAAATCGCATAGCTTGGCTAAACTCTCAATTCAGGCTAGATGTAATACTGGCCACAAAAATGCTATCAATTGGTTTTAGTTTTTATATTTAAAATAAAATGTATTGTAATTGCAAACAATTTCTATCAATTACAATTATTAACAAATATTAAGTTTTATTCAAAAAATTCAATTTTAGTTTTTATTTATATTTGCTAATATGAAATATATTTTTTAAATAATAATAGTTTTTTTTTTTTTTGCGCTAAGATTGTAAGTCAATTATTAAAGTAAAAAGTAAACAGTATAAAAACCACTGGTACAAATAATATAAACTAAAAAGAACTAGCTCCCCTATCTACCATAGTAAACTACCCAGACAAACGAACCCAACCTTGCCATCAGTATTCACCCATACTCTATATATTTCACCAGTTCTGAATTTTTAATATCATATAATCATCATAAGATATCCATTCTAATGCTTTTTTAAATACTTCATGATTATCAACTGAGTATCTTGAATAAATTTATCAATATCATCATTACCACTAGTCCACTCTTTAAAATTTTGTAGAAAATGTATTGCATTACATGTATAATTACATTTTTTACATTTATCATTCAAAACCAACATATAATTATTTGTTTTCTGGATTTCGAGTTATTCCATAAAATTTGTGATCTGTTTTAATCTAATAAATGTAATATAATATCAGTAAAATTAAGAACTTCAAATTTTCATTAAATAATAAATTAATTATACTACCTCTTTCATAAATTTTAGTGTAACATTTTTTGGATCATTTAATATTTTAAGTATCACAATCATATTATTTTTATTTCTTTTCCAATTTTGATTATCATAATCCAATTCATAAATACATCCATCAATCCAATTTGCTTTATATATTTCGCCAAATTTGCTTTTTTTAGTGTTATTAAATCTATTGTTATCACTAATTTGGTTTGGAGTGATAACTAACGTCAGAGATGTCAAGCTGATTAGTTGTGACAAAAAGTCAAACAGCCAAGATTATAGGTGTTTCAATAATATTGTAACAAAATATATATGTATCACTAATAATTCCCAATAGAAAATTAGCAATAAAAGTGTAATTCGGGTAAAATAATGCAAGAGTTTCTTAAGGATAAAACACAAAGGTGAAGCGAGTAAAGCACACAAAAAGTTTAATACTGTAAAAAAAACTAACATTCAAATCATACAAAAAAAAAATAATAATTCGGATAACATAATCTAAACTCTCTGTTAGATCTACTCAGGTCAGTCAGGTGCTAACAACTTTTATTCAAAAGAAAATATTGCCCTATATATGATTACATTTTCATACATGACAGCTTGAACTTATCAATATTATCCTATTATACTAATATGATTAATCAATCAATTGTTCTTTTCTTATTGATATTATCTGTAAAAACCTTTCTATTACCATTTTGTATAAGTTCCATATATCTATATGATTCATCAACTATGTAAATTTCAAGTAACTTCTCTAGCTAACTAATTACTAATC
Source organism: Oehlia diaphana (assembly GCA_003833135.1). Taxonomy (NCBI): domain Eukaryota; kingdom Fungi; phylum Glomeromycota; class Glomeromycetes; order Glomerales; family Glomeraceae; genus Oehlia; species Oehlia diaphana. The sequence continues at coordinate 47,597 of QZLH01000102.1, read as the reverse complement.
CAGAAATGACGTCATTTCCTAAGGGGGGGAGGGGGGTTAAGACCATGATGATGTTACACATCTTCCATTTTTAGACACTATTAGTTAATATAATTCTAGCCAGAATTATGTTTTAATTTTACATTTCCTAAAATGAATGATGACATGGGGGGGGGGGTCAAAATCCTAAAATTTAAATTACGTCATTTCTGGCCATTCCCTAACTGATGCTTATAATTGAATATTTATGAGTCAAAAGCAATAATATATAGTTGTAAAGTTCGGAATTCACTAAATGGGTCAACAATAAAACCAGATTTCTCAATTTCAAATTTTTTAATAATGCCTAATTTCGTATATTTATCAATTATTGTTTTCATACCCTTTCCATTCACTTCTGAAATAACATTTTCACTACTAGAATCAGTATTAATAATTAATGAAAGTGGTTTTTGTGATATACGACCTTGCCAGTTTATAAAAAATTCTTCTAATTTTCATGAAGCTTATCTACTATTTCATTGTAATAACAATATAAATTTAAACCATAAAAGTATTTTTTCAAATAATTTGCCAAAACCTTGAAGATGGTTTTACCATTAAACCATTCATCGCCATAACGAACTTTAATAATTTCTAAATATCAACAATTATTTAAAATTAGTTTCAATGTTTCTGAGTCATTCTTCTTAAAAAGGGTAATTAGAATTTTAAAATTTGGACAAAATTTAGATAAAGCTATGTTTAATGAATCATTATAGTTTCCATATATATGAAATTGTTTTAAAAATTTTCCATTAATTTCCAAAAAGTTAATTAGCATTTTATGATGGGAGAGATTAAAGTTTCTTGTGCATATAATCTTTATGATCTTTAATTGTAAAAAACGTATATACTGTAATTGATCAAAATTAGAATTATTAAAATTTTGTTGATATAAATTAAGTTCTTGTAAAATTTTGAACACAGCTATGAATGATAAGTCTATATCACATGCATATAATATTAATTTTGTTAATGTAAAAGAATTCTTGACTAATGAAGCTTGGGATTATGAGGATTCATAATCAGGACTCCAGGAATGGTATATGATCGAGATTTTTAGGTAGATTTAGGTTTAGGTCTCGTATAGTATTAATATAGTTTAGTATAAAACTTTTTGTTGTGGATGCAGAGGGAGGATATAAGAAAGTTTTTCTTTATATCCAAACTCCATTTTTTTTTGTGGTAAAATGTAATACTTTATTTATCTTATGATGAAAAAACAGAAGTAAAACTTACCCATTTAAAAAATCATTATTAATATCTGAGGAATTTTTAAACATTCCACATCCATGTTTTCATTTCGTTAAGAAGTGATTTAATATTTTAATATTTGATTGTTTTGCGTTCTCATAGTCTTCATCCTTAGTTCCCATTTGTATTATTCAAACGATCATGAGGAATCCATCCTATAACTTCTCTCTGATTTCTCGTTGTTCACACATACTTAAAGTTTCTTGGTTTGTTATTAATAAAATCAATTGCGTATGCGGCATTGCATTAGGGTGTATGGTATATATGGACCATATAAAAGTTTACTATTAAATGTTTTTTCATGCAATAATACAACTTTCATGAAATTAGTGGCATTATCTGTTAAAAAATCAAAAATTTTAAATTTTGATAACTTTGTATTTAACTAACATTTAGAAAATAAAAAAATTTAAATAAATACCCTAAATATGCTGTTCATTTCCCAAGAAATATCTTTATGGTTTTGTGTATTATATATTTTGTATTGAGTACAAACAGTATAACAATGAGTAAGAAAAGATAACTTAATAATTATAATATTAAAACTATAGAAAATTAAATCATGAATTGAATTTTCAAATTTTCAAATTAAAGCAATTTCTTGTCACAAATAAGTGATGACCAACATAATTTATTTCAACTATAATATAAATAACTAAGTTTTATATTAACCACTCCCTAATCAAAATATTTCTCTATAATCTCAATATGTTCTTGAGTAAAATAACGACATCTATAGAAACATGTAACAAATTTAATTGGAATTCTACCTCTCCATTTTTCAAAAAAATTTTTTAAATCATCAACTGAAAATATAAAATCCTTATTAAATGAAAATACTACAAAAATTTTTGGAGAATAATACGCTAAAGTATTTAATATTTCATCACAATTATCTACTCACCTTCTATATCAACTATATAACAATTTAAGAAAATTTCTTTTATACCACCTAAATTTTTAAATTGAATATTAATACCCAAACTTTCAATCTTTGGACAATTTATAGCAATGGATTTATATAATCTTTAAGTATATCCAAAGTTATGATCATTCCTTATATCAATATTTCTAATATTTCCATGAGAATTTTCAATTAACATACAAACTTCGTGACGTGTATTAGTTTATTAAATGATAAAGATTGATTAGAAGCTTTACTATAATAAAGAGTCTCATAAGTTGCTCCTATAGTACACCATAAATTATTTACCAAAATACAAGAATATAAAGAATTTGGATCATCTTTTAGTTTGTAAAAAATCAAAATGAGACAATCTCCGGTGAGGAGATCTGTCATCTTTGAAGGTCCTTTTATACAGGACTTTTTTTAGAGGGTTAATGTAGCTGACGTAAATTTTACGCAGATGTAACAGTAATTATAATCTACATAAGCGCTTTTATTATGATGGTAAGCCACAGGCTAATTCACACAAACTAATCTCTTCTTGATCATTTTTCAGGAGTTAAGATAAGCTGATGTCAATCATTTCACTTAAGAAAAAATTTCCTAGTGTCCTCTTGCTATTTATTCTAATATAATAAAAAATTTTTTGAATTAATATTTATAAAATTTCAGTATTCTAATATTAGCAAGTAATACACATTTATTAAATAACTTCTTTCTATAATTTAAATAATTTTTTGTATTTATATATTTATTATAGTTAATCAATAAATTAATGCAAAATAATTTGTTATTACTATATAAAACTTAAATTTATAAATAAGCAAATCTATATTTTAATTTGAATTTTTACATTTATATATAAATCTTTATTTAAATAAGTATTATGGTTACAAGTTAAATAATTCTATTATTTATAATTTCAATTTTTTCAGTTTCTTTCAAAATAACCTTTTAGCTATTTGTTTTTATCTTAAGAAAAGTATAAAACTTTTTAATTTTTATTATATTTTTTATTTATTTATAATTATTAAGTATGATATTTTTTAAAATATTTGGAACTAATTTTAGTAATGTTTGAAAAAATTATAATATTTAAAGTTAGATTTGTGTAAATTTTTAATGATTTTTATCAATTTTAGTCATTCAGTACATAAAATTTACAGACAAAATTTCCCTTGTCTTTTCTCAAATTAGCAAAAAATATATAACTTTAAAAAACTTTTTAATAAAGACATAAATATCAATTCTTAAGATCAAAGTTTATAAATGATGATCAGTATTAATTCTTGCATTATACTTAGTAAGATTTATTAAATAAAATAGGTATGTTATGCATGATATTAAAAAATATAAAAAAAGAAATTACATAGTATATAATCAAAAGTTTAAATATGCCAAATTTTGTAAATATTCAGAATCTCATGCTAACAGGGACATCAGATGTTCAGAATTTCATGCTAACAAGGACATAAGGTGTCCGGATTCTGGAATCTCATGTTAACAGGACGTCAAAATGTCTAGAATATCATGCTAATAGGGACATCAAGTGTCCAGATTTCAGAATCAAACCCTAATAATATATGTAAGATACTATACGGGTGATATCCGAGTTCCGGTGAGCCAGCATTAAATTTGGTCTGAATTGTAGCTTATGGAGATAGATCTAATAATAAGACACTGTGTGTATGGAATCCTAATTAATAAGGACAACATATGTCCGAATTCTGGTGGGCCAGCATCACATTTGGCCCGAATTGTAGCTATAGGCAACCTATAATGAAGATACTGTGTGTCTAGAATCCTAATTAATAAGGCATCAGATGTCCGAGTTCTGCTGGTGGGCCAGCTTATTTTCACATAAATTTTTTCAATATTGGGTAGTGGTTCGGTCTAAGTTATGAGCCTATGGGAAACAGGACATTGGATATCTGCCCATGGGCCGCCCATATAAGGGTTATAACATATACACTTGTAACTTAAATAGTAAGGTTATTTGATATAACCTTTGATCGGCGCCTGAGTGGGTGATTACGTCCAAAATTATGTGGCGTTTATAGTTAAGGTCATTTTAAAGTACATATATTTCTGAGATAGCACCCCTAGCTCCATCACTAAATTTTGGGCAGACCGGTAAACATTATTGGACATCACATAGTATGGTCCATTAACGCAAGTCGGACGTCAAATACGTTCAGTCTCAGGTACACTTTACCGATAATGCACATGATAAATACTGCGCATTTGTTGAAATTATACTAAAAAGTAATATAAATACACGTATTTTAATTTTTTAACTTTACTTACCTTAAGAATAGAACCTAAACCTAAGTATTCATTTTTCGTGATCTAGGCTATTTATAATACGTATGTTTTTGTTGAAAATCATGTAAGTTAATATTAATAAAAATATATAAATCATAATTTACTATGAACTTACTGGACAGTCGTCATGTAACTGTTATAAAACAATATTATTCGATCATAGTCCGTAAACATAATAATTATAACGATTAATGACTTAATAGTCAATTAACAGTTATGGGACATACTGCATATTTCGTTAATTTTACGTAAAAATATTTAAGTAAAATTACTGGACTGCCCGATAATTTGGTGATGTCATTAATATGACGACTATGATGTTTAACTGGAATTATGTCATTTTATGCAAAGATTTATTCAAATCTTATTTACAGTACTTAAAAGACCAATTATTTGTTATGTCGTGCAAATAGAAGTCCAAATCTTCAGAACTACTTTATTAATTATTCGGATCTAAAACTCTATTATATTGATAGAATAGTTACATCATGCATTATAAAACATAGACTATAAACTTTACAATTAATACTTTGAATTCTTGCTAAATCAAACATTATTGTCTTGCAAAACATTAAACACAATAACTAAGTGAATCTATGTGACTAAAATATTTGAAATCTTTGATTACCCCATCACTTTTATATTTATTGATCAGTTTTGTATAATCTTCAGTTATATAATAAGAATCCATAGTATATATAGAAAGTGCATGTCTACCTTTCCATTTTTCTAAGAATTCTTCCAAGTTCTCTAAAGAAAATCGTAAATCATCATCACTAAATCTAATTTCTTTTAAATTTGATGGAGCTGATCTAATTAATATTTCTAATAAAATTTTCCCATTTTTCAACATTTCTTCAGTTTCAATTGCATCCACATTATATGAAATTAATAATAATGATTTTAAATTTTGACAAATTTTAAGTAATTTTTCAAATTCAGCGAAATGTTCTTCTGATGGTGGAAATGCAATTGTCAAATATTCAATTGAAGGACAATTTTTATAAATTTTACGAATAAATTTGAGAGAATTTTCATCAAAGCTACCAAATTCATTATCAATAACATCATAGGGTTTAAATAAAATTTTCTTAGGACCTCCTCCGCTATTTTTAATTATACTAGAAATTAAATTTAATCTATTACATCCTATATTAAGAATTTCAAGTTCATGATACACCTGCATTTTCAATTTTTCTAATTGTTCTTCACTAAAATAAAAAAAGCTTTCAATTATTAATATTTTTAGTTTGTAAAGTTTTGGAAGTATCTTTTGCAATAATGTGTGTTCATAATTTTCTATATATTCGCAATATATTCTTATATAATTGAGACTTTCTGCTTTCTTTTCTAGTGCAAGAAAAACCTTATCGTAACAATCAACATCCATAAAAATCATATCATCAAAATTATCTTCCCATTCAAAATGCTTTAAGTTCTTCTGAACCTCAATTAACCTAACAATCCCATGATTAGATTTTGTGTCCATGTTGATAATGATGAGTCTCTGTATATATTGACAGAATTGCGATAATCCATAAAAGTATGAAGAATCAATAGATGTATCACATTTTAATTCACAAAGTGACTCAAGACGAATAATAGCTTCTGGAAAATAAAATATTTGATGCTTAATTGAATTCATATCAAAATACTTCAACTCTGGACATTTTCTCATAAAGAGAGAGTAAAATTCTTGTTGCATAAAAAATCGATTATAAGCTAAAGTTGATCCAATAGAAATTATACTATTTATAGTATTTACATTGATACTTCTGCAGAAAGAGAAATAATCAAACAAGAGCGATCGATTTGAACTTGAAGGTAATTTGATTTCTTGCTCTGTTATGAATTCTTTTATATCATCTAATAAATAGCAAGCAATAATGAAAAATAAATAGGTTTTATTCGCATAATTAATATTAACATAGCACCAAGGATTCCTCCATAAAATCGGTACCACAGTTTCACACCAAAGTCTATTAACCATTAGACATGAAAAGAGGGATTTTGAATCTTCTTGTAATTCTTCAAATATCAAGAAAAGAATATCTTTATTGAGACTGGACATTCTTTACTCAAAAAAAAAAAAAAATAATAAATTGGCTTAAAATATAAATTTTTATTAGTGAAACTTCTAAAAATATAATTTTTCGAATTATTAGAACGAAAAACCATTTTTTTTAAAAAGAACAACTCCGGTCAATTTGCTAAATTTGATTATTCTGTACAACCATAAACTTGATCAAATGATGTAGTAATGTTACACAGTAACGAAAATCAATAAACAAAATTACGCCCAACTATGATCGTCGTTCTTATAATAATACAAACATTTAACATGACTATTTTTTATGTTATACCCCAAAAACTAAAAATGGTCAAGTTCCATCAGTAAATAATTGTAAATTTTCATTGGGAAATATCAATTAAATTGATGTAAAATATTTTTTTTTTATTTTTTTTTAATCTGTTTTTTATTTTTCACTTTTATTTTATTTATTTCATTTTTATTTTATTTTCTTTCATTTTCACTTTTATTTATTATCATTATATTATATTTTAATTAAACAAATAAAATTATACATTAAATTATTGACATTACTGACAAGGTTGTCCAGGGACGGAGTCCCTGATATTAGACACATTTCTAATTATTATAATCAAATTTAAGTAAATTATTAAAATACTATTACTATAATTAAATTTTCATTTTTTACACTAAAATTATCTCATTTTTATGGTACATTAAATTAAGAAAACCATTAGCTATGATCGATAACGTTAGAATAGAACAGAAAAAAAATTTGATTGATTGAATAATAGAATATAAAATTGTTGCACGTTTTCTCCGTATGTGAGACGAGATGGGATGGATGAGATTTTATCAGGTTATACTATGAATGATTCGCGAAATATGTTTGGTTGGAAATATGCGAGACGAGATTTATCAGGTTATTACTAAATAAAATTTAATTATTATCTTTTTTTATTTAATATAATCTACCGAATACTGATATAACTTCGATTAATGTCTTGCGTAAATCTAATACGCTCGGTCGTATGATCATATATACTCTAACATCTACTCAAATTTAATGAAAATTAATGCTTTATAGTACTTGTAACATATTAGTTATTTGAAATCTAAAAAACTTACCTATAATGAAACTAAATAATTTCAGCAGACATTTAAATTTTAATGAAAGAAAAAAATTATTTGTTATTTAAATAACGTATGAAAATCTGTAAGTCACTATAATATTCTAAGGTTTATAATCGCATATTAATAGATAAAATGCGGAAAATGTTATTTATATTTAAACTAATTTGACAAAAAAATTAAAAATTTTAATAATAATAGTAAGCTCTCATCCATTTATGTTTTTATTTTCGTTCATCGTCTCCTTTTTTTGTCAATTTTCGCCTGCAATTCATCAATTTTTGTAATTATTTCCTGCATTTCTTCTATTGATATTTGTGTCTCCTTAAGGATTTTTTTAAAATAATTTTTAATAATAAACCTGATTAAGCATTGAAGTTATTGTTGTTGAAGTAGCCGGAAGTACTCCAGGCACCTTATCAGCAAAGTAAGACACATTTCTTGTTAAAGGTAGAACCAGTATAAACACACATGCTTTGATAAAGTAAAAATTGATTGGTCAAAATAATGTAAGCAATAATGTTTGATGAATATTTGGGACATAAAAACTTATAATGTTGATGCATACGTTAGCTTTATTCACTATCTCATAGCCTGTTTCATCTAAATAATGACGTACTAAAAGTCCCGTAAACATAATTATTACAAAAATAGTGTATCTAAATTGAAAAGATTAAGCATATTCCGAATAATGTAAGAAATAATATAGAAATTGATTTTTTTGTTAGTTTTGAATATATTAATAATAAATGAGAAAATTAAAAATTAATTGTCAAATTAATTAAATTAATTAAAGACTATATTGAACACATTTATTGTGCAAGATTTTTGGTATTCTTTTCTCCAAGTTAAATGAATAAAATCTTTTCCATATTTTTAACTTGCTTGTTATATATGATATTAAAAATTTAATAAATTTGATAAAAATTTAAATAGTTGCATTTGAAAGTAAAATATATTTTAGAATTTCTTTAAATTAGAGATTATCCATCTTTAAATGAACTATTATTTTTATGCTTTTATTTAATAAATTAATTTATCGTTAGTATCATACATTTATACTATTATAACATCACGAGATTTTTAGGAGAAATGTGTGGAATTCCATGTATTCCCATTGGATCTACGCTGAAAATACTACGTGTTTTGTCACAGGATAATTGGAAAATATTAGAACTTTTCATATTTTCACGTATTTCCACAATATACGATGTTGGATTTCCATGTGGATTTTATTTCTCTTTTATGTACTATTATTAACGTTAGAATAGAACATGATAATTGGTAATTTTAATATTAAATAATTACGCATTTTCTCCGTAATAAATAAATTTTAATTAAGATTTTCTATCAATTACAGTGTTTTTCCATTTAATTTATTACTTTTGATTCAAAGATCTAAACTATCGTAGCTCCAATTAATGTCTGTTACACAAATCTACGCTCGATCGTATCACTCGTATGATCACATGATCCCATTTTAGTTTACAAGGTACAGTATTTATTTTATTTACACTAACGTCCATTAATTTCATTGGAATTAGTAATGAAAATGTCTTATACAATAGATAATACGCATACTTAAAAATAAACTTTTATATAAAAACAATAGCAAATTACAATAAAAGCTTGTTTATATTTAAATAAAGAATAACTCTTTCTCCTTTTTTTAATTTACAAACTTTTATTATTACAAGTTTACAATTTAGAGGAGCGAAGCTATTATATATTTTATAATCAAATAAAAAAAAAAAAAATAAATAATAATTGTAAATAAGGACATTTTTTTTATGCATATAATATATTTAGTAAATTTTTACATAAGAAATAACATATTATTAGTATATCACTTTAATAATTCTATTATTAGAGCCGATTTTTAAATTAGAGTAAAAGAAAAAGATGTGGTGATTATATAGTTTTGTACATCATGTGATGATGTACAGTAATTAAAAATCATTTGACCAAATGACTCCCTAATTCGAAAAATGGTCAAACCCAAGTCATTTCTGATATCGTCACCTGATCTGCACCTCTCCAATAATTTTGATTCGTTCAATTTATCAAAATTTCTTACACAATTATTATTTATTGATACGGGAATTTCCTATCATTAGAAACTTTACTAATGCAGATCAGTGCATCGGAAAATAAGTGACCCGAAAAAAAATTTTAGCCTTTATTGCCTTTATTGGTTAGAATATTCCTCATTTATGTTTCAAAAAAAATTGTTTAAAAAGTTCGCTTAAAAAAAAAAAAATAATAATTAATAAAAATATATATATTTATATTTTTTCAATAAAATAAATTTCCAATGGAGACCGAACTTAGTGAACCAAATATCTCAGATAAAGATATCAATACAGTAGGAACAAAAAGTTGTTCATATTGCAACAAACCTTTTATTAAAGAATTATGGTGTGAAGAATGTATCAATTCTTTAGAAAAATTAGCAAAAAATAATGATGAAATAGCAATGTTTAATTTGGCCATATGTTACAAAGATGGAGAAGGAATAGAAAAGAATTTAGAAAAAGCCTTTCATTGGTATCAAAAAGCAGCAGAGAAAGATCATATTAAAGCAACGATTAATTTAGCTATATGTTATAAAAATGGAGAAGGAACGGAAAAAGATTTAGAAAAATCCTTTCATTGGTGTCAAAAAGCAGCAGAAAATGGTGATGAAGGAGCAATGAATATTTTAGCAATGTATTATGAAAATGGAGAAGGAATAGAAAAGGATCTAGAAAAAGCCTTTTATTGGTATCAAAAAGCAGCAGAGAATGGTGATGAAGCAGCAATGAATAATTTATCTATGTATTACAAAGATGGGAAAGGGACAGATAAGAATTTAGAAAAAGCCTATTATTGGCATCTAAAAGCAGCAGAAAGTAATAAAGTAAGTTCTAAAAATATAAGTGAATTATGTAATGAATGTAGACGACCATATAGTAATTACCAATGGTGCCAAAAATGTGATACTAAACGATTAGGAAGTAATTTTTTAAATTGGACTAGTGAAAATGCTTTTATTGATAAACTTATTCAAGAAGCACAGCTAAATGCTAAAAATAGGTACGAAATATTAGAGTGGATACCTTATAATAAACTTTCAAGTATCAATTATCATGATCAAGGTGGATTTAGTGAAATTCATAAAGCTATCTGGTCAGATGGACCTATTTGTAGTTGGAATTTTAATAAGAAACAATGGAATAGACAAATGGGAAATGAGGTCATTCTTAAAGTACTTGATAATTCAAATGATAACTTTCTAGAAGAGGTATAGTATTTATATTTAATTTATATTTAATAAGCAAATTTCATTTTCTTTTATAAAAATTTAATAATTTTTTTATTATTTTATATAGTGGAAATATCATTATTGTTGTCATAAAAAATCATTTTCAAAATTTATTCAATTATTTGGATTTAGCCAATATCCAGATAAAAATTATATAATAGTAATGAGTTATGCAAAAAAGGGAAATTTGAGAAAATGCTTATCTGATATAGTTGAATTTAAGTGGCAAGAAAAGTTACAATTATTGAAAAAAATTATATTAGGACTTAAAGTAATTCATGAAGCAGAATTAGTTCATGGTAATTTTCATGATGGTAATATATTAATTTCAGATAATTATAATGAGTTATTTATTAATGATTTTAGATTATGTAAACCCATAAGTTATATACAAGATAATGATAATGAACCTTATGGAGTTTTGCCTTATATGGCGCCTGAAATATTAAGAAAAAGTCCATATACACCAGCAAGTGATATTTATAGTTTTTCAATGATTATGTGGGAATTTACATCAGGTAATCCACCATTTAGTTATGAAGAATGTGATGCTGTAAGTATTTGTGAAGGGAAACGTCCTAAAATTATGGAAAATACTCCAAAATGTTATGCAGATTTAATGAAAAAATGTTGGGATGAAGATCCTTCTAATAGGCCAACTGTAATAATGCTTGAAAATATTATATCTCAATGGATTAATTGTGTTAACGAATACTATAGAATAAACGATGATGAAAATAATATCATTATGCCCAATATTGATGATCCACAATTAAAAAATGATATGTTGGAATATGTAAAAGCAAACAAAGCTAATTTAGAACATCAAGAAAAGATCTGATGAGTATTTGGATTGTGAAATATAATCTTTATTAATTACTGAGAAGTAAAAGGATGGAATATAATATATCTTGGATTTTTATATAATTACTACTCACTGGTTAATGAGTTTTGAAGCTTGTTTAAAGTAGAACCAAGGTGTGGATTGTTGTGGCAACAGTAATAATGGTACTGATCAAGTAATGAAATATAAAATAATATTTTATACAGATTAGCTTTATGAACAATAAACTTTAATCTTTTATTAACATATATATTTAAATATATTTAAAATTCTGTAAATTCTTTTTATATATAAAATAAAACTTTAAACCAAAGATTTCCTTTTATTATTGTGTGACATCATATAGTATTTTTACTTCATATCTCCTGATTTGAGCGAATATATAATAAACAGTTATAATATGGTATAATAAATAAGGTATGATAAATTAAGTATATAAAGTATAATGTTAATAATATCGTTATAACAATGAGACAATTACTAACCACATTCGACCAGTATCATGAAATTGACCACGTGACAATTAGTGCGTAAGTACAGAATACCTGATTTGAACTAGCAAATTTAATTCTTCAATACTTCATACTTATAATTATATATAATATATATACTATACGAATTTATGATTTGTATAACTACTATTATATAATTTTTTTAGGATAAATCTATAGTTTTTTAAGGATTGAATAATCTCCAATATAAAAAATGTCCATCTCTTTGATGTAACAAAGTATGAAGCGCCGTACTGATTAAAAATTGGTAGTTACCCTGGATGCATCCAGGGTACTTTAGGTTTTTAAACAGGTATTTTGTACAGCACATAATAATAATCATTCAATCATTTAACTTCCAAATTAACATGATGTTTTAAGTTGGCTAAACTTATTTATTTTACATCATATCACGTGATAATGTGATCATACGTTTTTTTTGAAGTTTGATCCTGCTATAAAAAAAAAATATATATTTTTTTGCCTTTTATTTTTCTAACTTCTTCACCCCTTATTAAAACAATTTTCTTGCTATTATGAATAAAAAGCAAAAAAATTTCCACAATCTTTTTACTTGGCCATTCATAAAACAAAAATCTTCCATATAGTTCGATATATTAAGGTGCTTATTTTTTTCCACTGTTTTTATTAGTTATATCCACATTGTGAAACTTTAGTGATAAGCACGTAATTTTACTACGCGTGTACCAGAGAACAGTGAATAAATATGATTGTTTGAAATAGAAAATTAGCAATTGATAATTATGCGATAAAACCACTCAGTATGCCATTACTGCTTTGTTTATTCGATTAATGCTTAATTGATGATATTTATTGTAAATATAAGTCATAAATTTTATTATTGTTCCTTGGATTCTTGTTTTGTCTTTATGAAGTGGTAAGTGATGAAACATTTCTATTTTATGCATTTTGTAATATTGTACATTGTATGATCTTGACTGGCAAATATGATAACTTTGAGAATGTGTGTGTTTATGATTTTTGATAATTGATCATATTAGCTGTCATACAGCGTTAAAATCATCAAGATACACCGAAGAAAATAGCTAGAAATATCAGAATAATCAAAGATAAAAATCAGTATTATCTTTTTTTTCATTAAAATTTTAAAATAAGAGAATTATTGATTACAGAATGGTTGAATTTATTATGATGCAATTTTTTGGTTAATATAACGGGAAGAGCAACTAAAGCCAGTTGCTGAACTTGTTTGGCATAAAATACTCATAGCTCAACGACGACGGAATTGTTAAATACATCATATTAATCATTAAGCTCTCATTATTATATCCAGGGACTTAGTAAAGGATAAGATAAACAAATCTAAAAATTATTACTGTTAATTGAACTGAGCTAATAATCGTAAGAGCACGATGAAATTATTTTATTGTTCTTAAATAAGCACTCATAATCAGATAATGAATTCAAACTTATCTATTTATTTGTACAATAACTAGAAAACGTTTCCAGAAACCGTTATTGAGTTCGGAGCAATTAATACAAGATTAATAACAATACTCATAATTAACCATATGTAACAAGTAATCGGTGGAATCGGTGGCATGGGGATAACAGAATTATTAAGTTTCTTATAGTAAATATTTGTAACGTATACATTTTTTAAATAAAGTTTTGTTGCAAAAATAAATAGATTAATATAAACATCTAATACCAGATTCATCTAGGAATGAATGGCTCAACAAGATAAGAGAGATTGTATTCCTTTAAAAAAATATACATGTGAAAATCCGGTTAATTGATTTTCATGTACTGTATTAACCAATTTATACAGTAGTTAAAGTTTATGTCATTTTCAAGTACATTGAAATTAGCACACGTGGCTCACAATATGACGTGACGACTATGATGTTTATCTGAAATTAGATCGTGCTTAAACGATCAATTATTTGCAAATGTCGTGCAAATATAGAAGTTTAAAATGTCCAAAAAATATTTATTAATTATTCGAATCTGATTTCTATAAAACTCCGTCTATTAGTTTTTTTGATAGAATAGTTACATCATACATTATAATCTTAGGAAATACATAGACTACAAACTTTTACAATTAATACTTTGAATTCTTTCTAAAGCAAACAAAATAACATTATTGTCTATGGCTTGCAAAACATTAAACACAATAACTAAGTGAATCTATGTGACGAAAATATTTGAAATCTTTGATTACCCCATCACTTTTATATTTATCGATTAGTTTTGTATAATCTTCTCTTATATAATTAGAATCAATAGTAAATATGGTAAGTGCATGCCTACCTCTCCATTTTTCTAAGAATTCTTCCAAGTTTTCTAAAGAAAATTGTAAATCATCATCACTAAATCTAATTTCTTTAAAGTTAGCTGGGGCTGATCTAATTAATATTTTTAATAAAATTTCCCCATTTTTCAACATTTCTTCAGTTTCAATTTCATCCATATTATATAAGATTAATAATAATGATTTTAAATTTTGACAAATTTTAAGTAATTTTTCAAATTCAGCGAAATGTTCTTTTGATGGTGAAAATGCAATTGTTAAATATTCAATTAAAGGACAATTTTCATGAATTTTACGAATAAATTTGAGAGAATTTTCATAAAATCTATTATATTCGTAATTAACAGCATCATCGGGTCTAAATAAAATTTTCTTAAGACGTCCTCCACTATTTTCAATTATACTAGAAATTATACTTAGTCTGTTAGTACAATTTATATTAAGAATTTCAAGTTCATTATAAACCTGCATTTTCAATTTTTCTAATTGTTCTTCATCAAAATAAAAATAGCTTTCAATTATCAATATTTTTAGTTTATAAAATTTTGGAACTATCTTTTGCAATAATGTGTGTTCATAATTTATCACATATAGGAAAAATATTTTTAAATAATTGAGACTTTCTGCTTTCTTTTCTAGTGCAAGAAAAATTTTATCGTATGGATCATCATTCATAAAATGCTCTTCATCAAAATTATCCTCCCACTCAAAATGCTTTAAGTTTTTCTGAACTTCAATTAGCTTAACAATCCCATAATTAGTTTTTGTGTCCATATTAATGATGATGAGTCTCTGTATATATTGACAGAATTTCGATAATCCATAAAAGTATGAAGAATCAGTAGATGTATTACATTTTAATTCACAGAGTGACTCAAGACGAATAATGGCTTCTGGAAAATAAAATATTTGATGCTTAATTGAATTCATATCAAAATACTTCAATTCTGGACATTTTCTCATAAAGAGAGAGTAAAATTCTTGTTGCATAAAAAATCGATTATAAGCTAAAGTTGATCCAATAGAAATTATACTATTTATAGTATTTACATTGATACTTCTGCAGAAAGAGAAATAATCAAACAAGAGCGATTGATTTGAACTCGAAGGTAATTTGATTCCCCGATCTGTTATGAATTCTTTTATATCATCTAATAAATAGCAAGAAATAATGAAAAATAAATAGGTTTTATTCGCATAATTAATATTACTGTAGCACCAAGGATTCCTCCATAAAATTGGTACCACGGTTTCACACCAAAGTCTATTAACCATTAGACATGAAAAAAGGGATTTTGAATCTTCTTGTAATTCTTCAAATATTAAGAAAAGAATATCTTTATTGAGACTGGACATTCTTTATTCAAGAAAAAAATAATTTTTTTATAAGTAAAACTTCTAAAATATTTTCAAAAAATAATTTTCAAAATATTAAAATATTAGAACGAAAACTAATTTTTTTTTACGTATACTGTATATATGTATATATAGTAAAAAAACAACTCCGATCAATTTGCTAAATTTGATTATTCTGTACAACCATAAACTTGATCAAATGACATAAGTAATGTTTCACAGTAAAGAAAATAAATAAACAAAAATTACGCCCAATATTATGCTATTTATATTAAGACGTTTATAGTTAATGTCACTACGTCACATCATATACCGTCAGTCTTAAGTAATATGGACGTCTTTACCCCAGTGTCACCGTCACTTTTTTTCCACCCCACGTGATGTTTGTGGCGGTTAAAATTTTAATTGGCTCAATTGAGTTGATAGTTTCGCGTGTATTAGAAAAAAAAAACTACAAAAAAGAAAAAACGAGAAGATATATTTTTTCTTAAGATATTATATAAAATAAAATTATTTTATTACTTTTACAATAAAAACATTTAAAAATAACTTTCTCCAACTTTATTAAATTATCATAGTATATAAACCAAGTGATATTTTTTCCAATTCTGTAATCTGTGAGATGTTTTACAAATACCTTTTACGAATTTTATTAAGATTTTATATTATTTTTATTTTATATGTCCCCATAAAGTTCTAGAGTTAAGATCTTCAAAACACTTGCAACGTACTGTATATTCTTTTTTGGCTAGTCTTCTTGGCCGTATATTTCTTAGTTCTTAGAGTAGTTAATCTAATAGATATAGATTAGGATTCGGATTCCTATTCCTTTTCGATTTCTATTTGGATCTTAGATATATAGCCCCTCTCTCCCTCCGTCTTATAAACAAAAAAAAAAATTTTTTTTTTTTGTGTATCACAAAATCCATTTTTTTTTTTGTTTGTTATACGAACCAAAAAAAATTGGATTGTCGCTTCCATCTTGTTTTAATTTTTTTACGTGTAACAATATGTAGCTCTATTTCGATTATTTAAACCTCGCAAAAAAGGAAAAAAAAAATTTCTTAATGAAATATTTCTTTCATGTGATCAACTGGTTTTTACTTGTAAGTTATATGGGTCTGGAACATTTTAAAAAAGAATTAAATTTCTCCCCTTTTTTCATACTCCTTTTTTAATAAAAATAAAACATCACTCTTCGTAAATTATTAGAAAGTTTTTTTTTTAATTATGTAAGATTTATCATGTATTTTTTTTATCAAAAGTGATGGCAGATGATGATTTGTTTTTTCTTCATATATCTCTATAAGGAAGTATGAGATGTAGGGATTTTGTAAAAAAAGTGATGAACTGTGAGAGATTTCTTTTTCACTGTCATCTCCTTGTGATCATAGCGAAGCCACTTTTTTTCATGAGAAAAAATTCGGATTGCTTTGCACTCCTCTTTTTTTTTCTCAAATGAACCAGTAAATATGTCATTAATCTTTGAAGACATTTCGTTGATCTCCACGAATCCAGCAGCTCTAACGCCAGGCAATCTTTAAATCTCCCATGGTTAAACGCTCAAGTGAATGGTGCAAACAGTAATAGGTCAAGCCAAAGTCCCAGGGGCGCAACTCTGTGAATGTCACGTAGAGGAAGAACTACTCTGGCACAGATGAATCAACCATCCAGAAACCAGAATCTTTCAGCTGCTTTGGAGGCAAATCCAATTCCGTCCATGACTAATAATCCCACTTCTCAAGAACAAACTGACTAGCGATATGTAAATTGATATTTTATTCTATTTTATTTTATATTAAAATGTTTGGATATTACTAAATATCACCACTCACCAGTGGTGGTGAATTTATGATGTAATACCGGCCATTATTTTAATAGATTCTTAATTCGGGCCAAAAGTACATCATAATGCTGGTATGATGACCATCACTAGTGAGCTTTATCAATTTTCAAAATGGTTTATAATAAAAAATTTTTTAATATTTATCTGAGATACGAATTGTACTGTCCATAAAAAAAATTTTCTAATCCTTAGGAATTCATATCATCAAACAAATTTATTTTAGTGTCAATTCATTAAGTTAGAGGTTTCAGTGGGTGTACGATATTAATTCACTGTACGTTAAGGACGCCCATCAGTTTAAACTTTTTAAATCATCATATTAGATGACTGTCCCGCAGTATAATCTGGTAAATCATCGATTGAAATATCCGTTTAGTATCGGATAATCGGATAATTGGCCTGTAGGTAGCACACTGTTTTTTATAAAATTTGGGTCAAATTTATACTATACTGCAAGTTAGTTATCTAACATGATGATTTAAACTTAGTTTGGGTATCAACTGGAAAATTTGAATTACACAACAAAATATCTTCGTTATAAAAATTCGACAAAATTATATTTAAACCAATAATTTGCGGCTTTTCGAACCTAGTTTTCGCAACTTTGAACCTGCTGGGAATTGGTTTGAAATTTGTTTTATTGGAAAGAATAAGATTCATCAAAAGTGGTAAGTAGTATTTTAAAAAGTCATTTTAAAAGAAACTATTGATAATAAAAACATAACAGATAATGATGGCAAACTATAATTCCAGAATGTAATATGTTTCTAATATTTTCTAGTATATTTTTATATATATGAAATCTTTTTTTTTTAAAAAAAAAAATAGTAAAGTATTTCCCTTTATTGAATATATGAAAAACAATATGAAAATACATTAGACTTAACTAGCTTACGTTAGTTAAACTGTTACTATCCTCTTTCCGATGAAATGTAGATGTAGAAAGCTAACATTTAGGTACAATAAAACGAATAAAAATACTATATTATCGATACTGTCTATTAATTTAACCCTGTATATTTAAAAAAATTTTCCACGTGACTTCAGATAGGATTAAGTTAGTTAATATATCTGCGTACAGATACTTCACTCGTCCTTGCATAAACTCTCAACTCTCCATCGTTTCCTGAACTTATTTTCTGGAAGGCTGTTTTTGATTCTTTTATCCCCGGTATCTTTTATCCGTCGCTCTATTTTCATCCATTAGATGCTTTGTGAATTCATCGTTTAACGTCGTGTACTGCTTTACAACATCACTTTGTTCTGCTAAACTAATAATTCTACGCCCTAATTTTTCGTAGTTTTTATCCTCTTTACACCATGCTTCAAACTTCTTTGCTTTTATACCAACCGATTCTCCCACTAACGCTCCATCTCGAACGTGTTTGCTGTAAAGATTTTCTTCAACTCCTCTATTAATGCAAGTTTCTGGACTTTATCAATTCTTTCTATATTCGTTAACAATTTTCACGACCTCTTCTGTATTATCTTTTGTAATTTCTTACTTTATACGATAGTATTATTCACTTCCTCATCAATTCCTTCTCTGTATTTATTAATTACGTTACCAATTCTCTTTTATTGTGATAACTGCCTTTTGGGATTGCTCCTTATTAGGCTCAGAATTCATCGTGTTTGTTGGTAGTGTTGGTATAACGTTGTCTTCATTTGGTTTGTTGATACATACTATTACCATGTAATTCTGAATAAATTCTTTGTAGTGGCGTATCCAAATGAAACTCGCTTATTACTACTCTTGTTTTTTCGCGTTCATTATTATCACGCTCTCTATGGAACTTCATCTTGTACTCTTTCGATAACTTCTCTATTCTATATATTTCTTTTTGATCCCTAACTTTTCAAATCTTCATTATTCCTCGTTTAGTCGATTCTCCTACTGCCAGTTCTGTCGATTTTTGAACCTTAAAATATACTATAATTTTCCAATGTTGAGTTATTTTGAGAATCTTGGCGAATCTGCCAGCAGCAGACCCCTTGTTCACAATCGTCTTTATAAACTCGTATTCAATTTTCTTACATTCGTCCATCTCTACCGTAGTTAAATCTCTATTTAATTGCCATCGGTTTATATATATGAAATAAATACTAAAGAAATCTCTTTATTAAAGACTTTTTAGTCGTGATTTTGTACATAACTATCCAACCGATTCAAGAATTGAAACCCACTATCAGTCAAATGGTCAATTATATTGTTCATATTATAATATTATATAATTTTTTAAATGTATTGTAAAATTAATATTACATAAGATACTCGTTATTGGTCTTGTAAAGACATTGTAAAATAGTTAGTATAAAATTTGTTGTAGCATTAATTTATTAACATACATTTAATACTAATTGTAGCAAATTATTGTAAAATACATTGTAAATTTTCTCCTAACTGAATTTTGAATATTTATAATATCAAAAACCTGCATCCCAATAGATAAATAATAGCTATTAATCTTAGCCATTATATTACCTATTTTCTCCCTCCTCTAGCTATTCCTCCAGTCCTTACGATCAAGTTTCTTCTCTCCGCTTCCTTTCTTTGTGCAGCCACTTTGCGTTCAATTTCTTTCACTATCCATCTCTTTTTGATTTAGACATCAATACTATCAAGGAAAAACAAAAAAACTCCGCGTGAAGAAACCACCGAGAACAAAAGTTAATTTATAAACAAATCAAAGAAAAAAAACTTACAGAAATCCAATACATCCAAAGAGATCCAAAAAGACCGAAGAGCTACTGGCTTCCTAAAAAAAGAAATAATCAAACTAAATTCCACGTCTTTATACCTAGAAAAGCAAAACGAAACGTTAATAAGCATTTCGTTAGAAAAGTAGTTCAAAGAAAGGAAAATTTACCGAATTCCCATGCAACAAATATCTGAAGAACAATCACAATCAAGGAATAATTTAAAATAAGAGTAATAATCCCACTAAATTAATGCGAATTTTATGCGTCCAAACTTCAAAGACCTAAAAAAACTAAAAACTAACCGTCTAAAAAAGAAGAAACAAATGATGTAGTAAGACTTTGTTAAACACTTTCCGAAGTTTAAAAAAAATCAAATAATCCCACCGAAATCCACTTTCTAAACCCGTTTAAAAAAAGAAAATTTTCCGAATTTTACCAAAATCCATACGTCCAGGCCTACCTAAAAAAAAGAATAAAATTTTGAAATGTTAAAAATACGTTCGTTAGAATAAACTAACTAAAACAGAGAAAAAACTTACCGAAAATGAAATTCCGCGTTTTGTTAAAGAAAGAATCCCTACCGAAATTCTGTGCGTCCAAGGACTTGACTGCTTATAAAAAAAGAGAAAATCGAAACGTTAGCAAGATGTTTTACTAAAAGAATTAATCTAATAAAAATATATTTCGGAATCCCTTACCGAAACAATACGCGCCCAAGGACTTGCCGTCTAAAAAAAAAGAGAGAAAATCGAAACGTTAGTAAAACGGTTCATTAAAAGTATAAATTAAAAAAAAATTCCGTTAAATCAAATAAATAATAGTTCTTTTCTAAAAGACTTAACATTTCTTTTTATTCATATATATTAAATATATCAGTTTTTCAAAGATTCGGGCCTTTTGCTGTATTTCGTTTCCTATAAAGAAATCCACGTCCCAAAGACCCGGTCGCTCTAAAAAAGAGAGAATATTTAAAGGTTAATAAAATGTTTCGTTAAAAGGAATAATTTCGAAGAAAGTTCCGATACTTACCGAAATCAATAATGTCAAAGATCCGGTCGCCTAAAAAAAGGGGAAACCCCGAAATATTAAAAAACGTTTAAGGAAATATAAGAAACATATTAAATAAATATTGTCTGATTTCTCACCGAAATTCTACGCGTCCGAAGGGTGAACATAGGCAAGGCCTAAAAAAAATAAAATTTAGCCCAAAGACGACCAAAAAAAAAAAAATAAACTACAAAAAAAAACTCAAATCTACCTCTATTACGGACACTCATTTCAATTTCCAAAGAGAATTGGCAGACCCTAAAGAAGAAAAAACGAATTATTAAGTTCATTAATGAAATAATTAAAGAAAAAAACAAAAAAAAAACAAAAACTATCTATCATACCAGAATCACATAACCCATATCCAAAGAGACTTGAGAGAACCGTCTAGATAAAAGAAAGTAAACGAACTGTTAGAAACTGTTCGTAAAACAAAACAATTAAAAAAAGAAAAAATTGAATAACTTACCGAAATTCGCGTCTAAGGAGACCGAAAGAACCGCCTAAAAAAAAAAGAAAAAAGTTGAAACGTTAGAAAAAGTTTCGTTATAATAGATAATTAAGAAAAAAAATTCTCACATTATTCCCACGCGTCAAAATAGCTGAAGAACCAAGTCGTCTAAAAAAAGTAAAAAAAAAACTATTAGAATCATTCGTTAAAATAAAACAATTAAAAATAGACAAACTTACCGAAATTCGCATCTAAGAAGTGATGGATTTTTTATACAAAAAGTGTGAAAAGAGAAAGAAAGGAAAAGGGAAATATAAAAGTAAAGGGAAAGGAAGAGGAAAGAACGAGGGAGAGACGAAAGGTACGAAGGGAGGGAGGTGAAAGGGCGAACGAAAGAAAAGGGGAGAATGAAAAAAAAAATAAAAAAAATATTGATCGAACATTCGAACTGCGGATTATATCACGCTATACACGTGATATTAGCATTGTGCTGTATAATTGAAAACTAAATATATTTCAAATGCAAAAATATGTTATACAATTAGTTGAAAGGAAAATCGTACAGATGTCTTCTACAGCAGTCTAACGCATTTTTAGAGGTATATTCTGTAATTAATATTTATATTAATATTTTAATTGCATTTTTTTGAAATTAAATTTTATTACTTTTAGAAATCAAAAGACGGTTGATCAATTGCATAAATTGACGAATTTCTCTGGACAGCCAATTGTATATGTACGCTGTATTGATCTTGACTACAAAGAAAATCAAGTCTATATTAAATTTAAAGATTCAAATCCTGCAAGTACTCATGATGCTGTTGTACGTGTTTGTAATGAAGCACTTTTATGCCGTGATGGATACCGCCACTTAGCAGCAGTGTACCATTTCTTTTTCATGAATATGATCGTCGAAATGAGATAAATAATCTTATAAATACTCAAATACCCATAGAAATTTTCAATGTAGATGAGATCTATATAGTATTAGTGATACCACTATATTTTAATAGATGATCATGAAATAGGAAATGGTGCTTTCCGCTCTCTTTTAACTTTACTTTAATGTATTAATTCCTATTTGGAGAAATCTATAATAAAATCAGGAGATACTTCTTATATTAAATTAGGTGAAGAAGGTCACAAAATTGGAAGGAAGTGAAATCATGTAATGATGGCTTTTTGTCTATTAGACGATCGAAGGAGACGAAGTACTTAAATCTAATCATCAAGTTAGGTATATTTATATATATACGTACAGTATTTGTGTTTTATTTATTATTAATCTAATTGTTTTTAGTATAAGCCTTTATATAGGTGTAATAATATTAATATACAAGATAATGGTTGACGAGTATATTCATAATTTTTGTATAAATAAAATGTAAACTTGTGATACTTGCGATAAAATTCTTTTATTATTTAACATGTAACATATTTAGTACTAGGTGCATAACTACATCAACCTAAAAGTTATGCTATAAGCCTATAATTCTCAATCAAAATTCACTTGTTACTTGCAAAACTAATAATAATCAATCAAATCCATCGTGATATAGACCTATTTTACCATACTCTACTCTTCAACAATTAGTTTACAATCAATTTAACTAAAGGATGGCTATTGTATTTATCATATATCATATAGGTAATTGTTTAATTATAACGTAAATAAAAAAATTTACATTTTTACTTACTCATCAACAAATTCCCCGAATCAGTTGTAAACTTGCAGGTAACTGTAAGATTCGGTCATTTTCAACTAACTCATTCTGTGTCCAGCTGAACGTGACTTAATAATCTCCCTCATAATTTACGTATCCACCGTGAACTCCTTCTAACGTCTTAAACCTTGTTCACCCCATATCCCAATTATTCGTGATGATCGCCTTGCCTGTAGTTATTGGCCAAATTGGCGTCAGGATTTTAACTAATTTCTCTTTTAAAAGTAGAGTACATGATGACATACACTAAGTAATTTTGTTTTTTATTTCCTTCGCGTTTTTATTTTCTTTTTTTCTTTACCATAACATTGCTTTCATCGCTCTCGAAATTTTTTTTTATTTTGTTACATCTTTAATTTTGTAAAAATGAGAACCGAGGAATTTCGTCAAAGTTTCAAATCAGTCTTTTAAGTCAAGAAGTTCCCAACAATAAACGATTAACCACGCCACAACGACCACGTAATCGAAGAGGAATTAAACGATTCCCAAATTCTCAAAATAATAGAGTTTCGAATAGTGTTTCATCTGCTAAACCAAGTAGGTTGAGACAGCCAGAAATATATAATTACATGGAAAGAATTATCGTCAGAAAAGTTCAAAGTTTAATTACCCAACTAGAAATGTAACCAATATAATTGCGAAATAAATGGAGAATATCGGTTAAATAACCAAACGTTATCCAAAAAGAGAAAATGCGAAGATTCGCGAAATATCAAAAAATGCATTTCCTATGACCAAATAGAGAGAACCAGAGAAAATTTGCGGAATAGGATAGATGATGCTATGAAGGCTGTTCGTAACGTGTCTTAAATCGATGCAACTGTGGAGCTTGAAATTGAGGATAAAGATCGCCTCAATATATTCGCAGACATATGCTGTTAGATCATGCTTTGATGTTCGATGTAGAAGAACAAAATCCATAATTGAGCAAGAAGAAATCGAGATTATAGCCCAAATCTTAATTATTATAGAAACTTGCCAAGGACAGCGCTTATACTTGATCAACTTGAAAGCAAACGTCCGGTTCAGGAGAAAGGCAATTTAAGAATCCAATTAAAATTTGAAGAATTAATTGGCAAGACCCGTAAAGTACTCGATGATTTGGAGGAAATCTTGACTGCTTGTGACGCATAACTTGATGACGTCACAAAACTACTTTACGATAGGCATCGTACCAAAATTACGCTATAAAGAAAATACCACCCGCGCGTAGCACAGTAATTCCATACAAAAAAATATTAATATTTTTGCAAATATCCAAAATATTTGATAAAAATTAATATTTAAGTAGTTCCATATCTGCCGAATAGCGTTATTTAAGCTTCCTTCATTTAACTAAAGTATCAAAAATTATGCCATAAAATTAAAAATAAATGTTAATTGATTTTATTAGAAAAAGAATAGATACTTTTTCACAAATATTTAAGCATATCAATAAATAAATCTTTCCATACCTGCTTATCATAAAAAACAAGTAAAAAAAACGCGTTTATTGTAAATAAAAATCATTTACAGCTTCATAAAAGTATAATATGCTTAAGCTTATTACTTTTTTTTTATTATTTAATGAATCTTCAAAACATTATTTTAACGTGAAAAAAAAGGAATAAGAAAAGAAGGAGAGACCGAGAGAGTGTTTTGTATTTATTTTACCTGCTATTTATTTAGCTGATCGCGCCACACAATTCACGTGGATAAGTCACATGATAAATATTGCGCATTCGCTGAAATTATATTAAAATTATGAGTATGAGTATGAGACAGAGTATCTAAATTAAATTAATTTTTTATTTTATTACCAGACCCTAAATATTCATTTTTTGTGATCTAATCACCTACTATTATTAAGCTTTACTTATGTTTTTAATTAATTTAAGTTGAAAATCATGTAAGTTAATATTAATAAAAATAATAAACCATAATTTATTATGAACTACAAAACAGTATGATTCAATTACTGTCCGTAAACACAATAATTATAACGATAATGACCTAATAGTCGATTAACAGTTATCAGTTATTGGACATATATTTCATCAGGGATCTGCCTGATAATTTGGTAATGTCATAATACGACAACTATGATGTTTAAGTGGAATTATATCGTTATATGCAAAAAAGAGTATACTACTTTATGATCTTATATACAGTACTTAAACCGTTAAACGATCAATATTTGCAAATGTCGTGTAAATTTAGAAGTCCAAGTCTTCAGAACATAATTTATTAATTGCTCAGCAGATCTGATTTCTATAAAATCCGTCTATTATTTTGATAGAATAGTTACATCATATTGAAAAACATTAGACTACAAATTTTTACAATTAATATTTTGAATTCTTGCTAAATTAAACAATAACATTATTGTCTACGACTTGCAAAACATTAAAAATAATAACTGAGTGAATCCATATAACGAAAATATTTAAAATCTTTGATTACCCCATCACTTTTATATTTATTGATTAGTTTTGTATAGTTTTCTCCCATATAAACAGAACCAACAGTAAATATGGTAAGTGCATGTCTACCTCTCCATTTTTCTAAGAATTCTTCCAAGTTTTCTAAAGAAAATTCTAAATCATCATCACCAAATCTAATTTCTTTTAAATTAGCTGGGGCTGATCTAATTAATATTTTTAATAAAATTTCCCCATTTTTCAACATTTCTTCAGTTTCAATTTCTTCCATATTATTATATACAATTAATAATAACAATTTTAAATTATGACAAATTTTAAGTAATTTTTCAAATTCAGCGAAATGTTCTTTTGATGGTGAAAATGCAATTGTTAAATATTCAATTGAGGGACAATTTTCATAAATTTCACGAATAAATTTGAGAGAATTTTCATTAAAACTATCATATTCGCTACCAATAACATTATAAGGTTTAAATAAGATTTTCTTAAGACATCCTCCGCTATTTTTAATTATACTAGAAATTAAATTTAATCTATTACATCCTATATTAAGAATTTCAAGTTCATGATAAACCTGCATTTTCAATTTTTCTATTTGTTCTTCACTAAAATAAAAAAAGCTTTCAATTATTAATATTTTTAGTCTATAAAATTTTGGAAGTATCTTTTGTAATAATTTGTGATCATAATTTTCTATATATTCGAAATATATTTTTAAATAATTGAGACCTTCTGCTTTCTTTTCTAATGCAAGAAGAACATTTTCGTAACAATCATCATTCATAAAAAGCTCTTCATAAAAATTATCTTCCCATTCAAAATGCTTTAAGTTCTTCTGAACCTCGATTAATTTAACAATCCCATGATTAGGTTTTGTGTCCATATTAATGATGATGAGTCTCTGTATATATTGACAGTATTGTGATAATCCATAAAAATATGAAGTGTCAATAGATGTATTACATTTTAATTCACAGAGTGACTCAAGACGAATAATGGCTTCTGGAAAATAAAATATTTGATGCTTAATTGATTTCATATCAAAATACTTCAATTCTGGACATTTTCTCATAAAGAGAGAGTAAAATTCTTGTTGCATAAAAAATTGATTATAATCTAAAGTTGATCCAATAGAAATTATATTATTTATAGTATTTACATTGATACTTCTGCAGAAAGAAAAATAATCAAATAAGAGCGATTGATTTGAACCCGAAGGTAATTTGATTCTTTCTGTTATGAATTCTTTTATATTATCTAATAAATAGCAAGCAATAATGAAAAATAAATAGGTTTTATTCGCATAATTAATATTTTTATAACACCAAGGATTCTTCCATAAAATCGGTACAACAGTTTCACACCAAAGTCTATTAACCATTAGACATGAAAAAAGGGATTTTGAATCATCTTGTAATTCTTCAAATATTAAGAAAAGAATATCTTTATTGAGACTGGACATTCTTTATTCAAAAAAAATAATAAAAAAAATAATAATAATAAAATGGCTTAAAATAATTTTTTATAAGTGAAACTTCTAAAAAATATTTTCAAAAAATAATTTTTCAAAATATTAAAATGGAACGACAATTACTCTTTTTTTACATATATATAAAAGCACAATTTGCTAAATTTGATTATTCTGTACAACCATAAACTTGATCAAATGGCATAAGTAATGTTTCACAGTAACGAAAATAAATAAACAAAAATTACGCCCAATATTATGTGATAAAAAAAAATTTGCGGCTTACTATTAATAAATATATCCGAAAAATATATTTTGACAAGTATTACTGTAGCCATTCACAAAAATAGTCAGTCAGAACTTAGTTAGTACAACAAATCCTCCATTTTGTTCGTCATATTAATCTTATTAAGGTGTTTAATATTTTTTCAAATCATACCTGCATCGAGAAACTTTAGTGATATAATTAATTTATCCTATCTATATAAAGACGATTATAGTTAATGTCATTTTAAAGTACATATTTTTCTGAAATAGCACCCCTACAAGTCGGACGTCACAATAGAGTCACGATCCAGATGAATCCGAAAGGAACATTTTGGCAATTATACACGGATTTAATTAATAAAGATTAAACTTTTTTATATATTGTATTTAAAAAATTATTACCATTTAATATAAAAAAAGAGAAATAAAACGGATTGATTTTCATCCGATCCAATCTGTTTTAATTTTCTCTCTACTTTTACTTTCGAAGACAATTTTTTTTTATTATGTATTGATAGATATCCATAAGATATCTATAAAAAAAAAAATTCTTTTTATTGACTTAATATTCATAAAATGGCTGAAATGTGTTTATTTACAGATTGACGGATCGCAACTCTACGTCACATTATATACGTTCATATTTCATAAATCGCCAGTCTCAGGAAATTAAATTAATTTTTTATTTTATTACCCGGCCCTAAATATTCATTTTCGTGATCTAATCACCTACTACTTAATAAGCTTTTAATTATGTCTTTAATTAATTTAAGTTGAAAATCATGTAAGTTGATATTAATAATAATATATAAACCATAATTTATTATGAACTATAAAAGCAGTATTGTTCAATTACTGTCCGTAAACATAATAATAATTATAACGAATAATGACTTAATAGTCAATTAACAGTTAGTTATTAGACATATATTTCATCAGGGATCTGCCTGATATCATAATACGATGACTATGATGTTTAACTGGAATATCGTTACGTTATATGCAAAAAAGAGTATACTACTTTGTGATTAATTTAGATCTTATGTACAATGCTTTAAACGATCAAAATATCGTGCAAAAATAGAAGTCCTAATTATTCGGACCTGATTTTAATAAAATTTTATTATTTTGATAGAATAGTTACATCAGATTGAAAAACATAGACTACAAGCTTTTACAATAATTAATATTTTGAATTCTTGCTAAATTAAACAATAACATTATTATCTACGGCTTGCAAAACATTAACTAAAAGAATCGATACAAAGAAAATATTTAAAATCTTTGATTACCCCATTACTTTTATATTTATTGAGCAGTTCTATATAATCTTTTCTTTTAAAGTTAGAATCCATAGTAAATATAGAAAGTGCATGTCTACCTTTCCATTTTTCTAAGAATTCTTCCAAGTTTTCTAAAGAAAATCGTAAATCATCATCACCAAATCTAATTTCTTTTAAATTTAATGGAGCTGATCTAATTAACATATTTAATATAATTTCCCCATTTTTCAACATTTCATCAGTTTTAATTCCACCCGTATTATATATAATTAATAATAGTGATTTTAAATTTTGACAAATTTTTAGTAATTTTTCAAATTCAGCGAAATGTTCTTTTGATGGTGGAAATGCAATTGTTAGATATTCAATTAAAGGACAATTTTTATAAATTTTACGAATAAATTTGAGAGAAACTTCATTAAAGTTATCATATTCGTAATCAACGGAATCAAAGGGTTTAAATAAAATTTTCTTAAGACTTCCTCCGCTATTTTTAATTATACTAGGAATTAAATTTAATCTATTACATCCTATATCAAGAATTTCAAGTTCATGATAAACCTGCATTTTCAATTTTTCTATTTGTTCATCATCAAAATAAAAATAGCTTTCAATTATTAACATTTTTAGATTATAAAAATTTGGAAGTATCTTTTGCAATAATTTGTGTTCATAATTTGCTAAATATTCGAAATATATTCTTAAATAATTGAGACTTTCTGCTTTCTTTTCTAGTGCAAGAAGAACCTTATCGTAACAATCAACATCCACAAAAATCACATCATCAAAATTATCTTCCCATTCAAAATGTTTTAAGTTCTTCTGAACCTCGATTAATCTAACAATCCCATGATTAGAGTATGTGTTTATATTAATGATGAAGAGTCTCTGTATATGTTGAGAGAATTGTGATAATCCATAAAAGTATGAAGAATCAATAGATGTATTACATTTTAATTCACAGAGTGGCTCAAGACGAACAATGGCTTTTGGGAAATAAAATATTTGATGCTTGATTGATTTCATATCCAAATATTTTAATTCTGGACATTTCCCCATTAAGAGAGAGTAAAATTCTTGTTGCATAAAAAATTGATTATGGGTTAAAGTTGATCCAATAGAAATTATATTATTTATAATATGCACATCGATACTTCTGCAGAAAGAAAAATAATCAAACAAGAGCGAATGATTTGAACCCGAAGGTAATTTGATTCCTTGATTTGTTATGAATTCTTTTATATCATCTAATAAATAGCAAGAAATAATGAAAAATAAATAGGTTTTATTCGCATAATTAATATTACTGTAGCACCAAGGATTCCTCCATAAAATCGGTACCACAGTTTCACACCAAAGTTTATTAACCATTAGACATGAAAAAAGGGAATTTGAATCATCTTGTAATTCTTCAAATATTAAGAAAAGAATATCTTTATTGAGTCTGGACATTCTTTATTCAAAAAAAAAAAAAAAATTGAAAATGGCTTAAAATAATTTTTTTTTATAAGTGAAATTCCCTAAAATATATTTTCAAAAAAATAATTCTTCAAATTATTAAAACCTTATATTACGAAAAGAAATAAAGAAACGAAAACTTTATATTTATATATATATGTAAACCGATGAAATTTGCCAAATTGGATTCTGTGTGACCATAAACTTTGATCAAATGACGCAATTAATGTTCCACAATATCGAAAATAAATAAACAAATATTACGTCATGCGAAAAAAATGACATTGGCTTCATTAATTCATAAAAGCAAAAAAAAATTCATAAGCTTTTTATATTCCTGTAATAAACCTGCAAGCGTGCCCATTTAAAAATAGTTAAAATACACTTAAAACTTATAATTTATATAACAAATCTTCCGTTCAATGATTTTGGTCGTTACATTCATAGATGTATTTACGTTAAGTATTGATAAAACAAATATAATTAATTTGGTTTATCAGAAATTTTCTCGTAATTTTAATATTATTAAATGTATTTGTACCACTGTTATATTTGAACCACTGTACTTTTAAAGCTATAATAAATTCCTATTCAAAAATAAAAAGTTTAACTTCGTATACCTCAAGTAAAGTTAATTCTGGTCGGAGTTATAATCGAGCCGAATAGTATGTCCATATGAGATAATTTTTATTTGTATATGTTTTTGAAAATATGTGTGTAATTATATAATAGAAACCCGTAGTCGGACTAATAATTTATGATGAAATACAAATTGACTTGAGGATTCAAAACATAGAAATATGTGGATTAATGATTTCGTAATTTATTGCAGCAAGTACTTGAGAAAGCAGGCAAGTAGGAGTCGGTTTCATTTTTAGAATTTGGAGAATTCTATGTAATAACTGTATGTCGGTCTAAAGCACAAGTAACATTAGATGTTTCTGAACGTGGCCACGAATCAGGACCCATAATCCAGTACTACTCTTACTTTTTTTTTATATTTTCATGTGACAGACTAGATACAGAACGATCTTCTCACTACCATATATGATCAATTCATGAGAAATTTTACATATATTTCATATATGAATAGTTATTGCACAACGCCGCCCCGAAATGCGACTTTCACGCGATTCCCACCGTACCATTCAGGTATCTAATTAGGTCGACACAATCTAAATTAAATGACTCCAACTTACTAAATCTTGACAAGATACCTGATCCGCGACCAGTTAAGTATTATATTGACAATGATTTTTTTATTCGATTTTGTATGAATATTAGCAAGTTCCGAAATCCCAAAGAAAATACATCACAATAAAAGAAAATGATAAATAATCCAGACTGTCTTCTTATAGTATAGAGCGGCTACATAGGTCCGCGCCACAACCCACTAGACCAAGCAAGGAACCCAACTACTCCTTCGCATACCTATTGCGTGGTTGGTAAAAATTTCAAAATTTCCACTAATATTTTGTCCTCGTTACCGGGATCATCATTGTTCTTACGTTCACCAACCATTGATGATTTAGACTTTTGGAATGTATTCTTCTTATTAATCAAAGCAGAGCCTTCTTTGCTAATATTTGTTGATGACCTTTCCGATTAATTTGACTTCTGATTTAAGGTCATGAAGAATTGGTGAAATTTTTGTTAGCTTAATAATCTTCAATTAAATTTGCAAAAAGAAAATAAAAATAAATAAATTAATAATTAATAAAGTATTAAAGTATACTGAAAAAAAGAATCGTCTTACATGTGTAACATAATGAGCATGTTTAAATATTCACTCATTTATTTCAGCAATCGTCAATCATTAAAATATTTCAATTAGTAAATTATATTAATAATAACTTATCTGTAAATCTTAATAAATTCTTTTTTTATTACATAAATTTTAAAAAATTAATAATAAATTTAAAACATATATACAACGAAAACTTTTTCCTAATTTTTAGGATTATTTGTTTCTGCGCTTCTGGATGAATTTCGATCTTTCAAATTGAAATTCAAATTACGTCGTACATCATATAAATATATAATCAAGTATGTTACACTAAACATAATTATGGAAAGCCTTATTGTTTAATTTTCACAAAACAAATATGAGCTCTTTAATCACTTGTTTATTCATGTATTAAAAATTTACAACTACATTAGCATAAATGTTTTGATGAATTGAATTAATGATAATATTTATTTGATCGGGTTTCGCCATTTTACTAAATGCTTAATTTAACGAGACAAGTTGGCCAAAGATTCACGTGTGTAATACGGTGTATCTTGATTACATGTAATCAATTACCATTGCGCCCATCTTTAATTTTTTTTTTTATTTTAAAAAATAAATAAATAAATAATACAATAATATTTTCCATTTCCTAGCTAAATGCAAAGGACTTATAAGAGAATTTTTGCTTGCTATAACAATACTGGTAGAGTTTTGTTAACTTTATTTCTTTCTTAAAAAAAATGAAAATAAAATTTGAATTCTAATTATGTAAGTGCATCGTTCACGCCTAACGGTGACCGTCACTACAACAATTAATTTTTCCTTAAAGTTATGATTTTGGTCAAAATTAAAAAGTAAACGCCTAAATTTTGAATTTATTTTTTTTTTTTTTTGAAACAAATGTTACTTAATTCGCATATTTATGAAAGCATAATAGCAATGAAAAAATAAATATTCGTGTGGTGAGTAAAAATTTGGCGTAATTTTTTTTGTTTATTTTCGTTGTGAAACATTTGTATTATATCACTTGATCAAAGTTTATGGTCACACGGATAATCAAATTTGGTCAAACGGAATTTGCCTCCGACATTTTATTATGTAAATGGAATCATTTCACAAAAAAAAATTTTTTTTTTTTTATAACCAAATATTTTATTACTTTTATAAATCTAAAAATATCATTTTCAAACATTATTTTAAACAATTTTATTTGTTTATTTATTTATTTATTTATTTATTTTTGAATAAAGGATGTCCAAACTTATTAAAGATATTCTTTTAATAATATTTGAAGAATTACAAGACGATTCAAAATCCCTTTTTTCATGTTTATTAGTCAATAAATATTGGTGTGAAACAATGGTCCCAGTTTTATGGAGAAACCCTTGGTGTTATAGTGGTATAAATTATAATAATAAAAATTCTTTATTTATCATTATTTCTTATTATTTATTTGATGATATAAAAGAATTCATAACGAATCAAAGAATTCAATTACCTTCAGTTATATATCAATCACTCTTTTTCGATTATTTATCTTTCTGTAGAAGTATCAATGTAAATACTATAAACAGTATACTTTCTATTGGATCATCTTTAGCTTATAATCAATTTTCCATGCAACAAGAATTTTACTCTCTCTTTATGAAAAAATGTCCAGAATTGAGATATTTGGATATGAAATCAATTAAACATCAAATATTTTGTTTCCCAGAAGCGAAAGCTCATCTTGAATCACTTTATGAATTAAGATGTGACACATCTATTGATTCTTCATATTATTATGGATTATCACGTTCCTGTCATTATATACAGAAACTCATCATTGATAATATAAACCCAAAACCTAATTATGGAATTGTTAAATTAATTGAGGTTCAAAAAAATTTAAAACATTTTGAATGGAAGGATGATTTTTTTGAAGATTATCTTACAGAAAATCCTTATGGAATATTTCTTCTTGCATTAGAAAAAAAAGCGGATAGTCTTAATTATTTAAGAATATTCTTCCGATGTATATATAATATTACTGAACGAGCAATATTACAAATGATACTTCCAAAATTTCATAAATTGAATACTTTAATAATTGAGGATGGATTTCTTTCATTTACTGATG
Source organism: Oehlia diaphana (assembly GCA_003833135.1). Lineage (NCBI taxonomy): Eukaryota > Fungi > Glomeromycota > Glomeromycetes > Glomerales > Glomeraceae > Oehlia > Oehlia diaphana. Next base: position 13,112 of record QZLH01000102.1, on the reverse strand, counting down.
AACAGTTGAAAAATTTAGTTTATCATGATCTTGAAATTCTTAATATAGAATATAGTAGATTAAATATAATTTCTAGTATAATTGAAAATAGTGGAGGACTTATCAAAAAAATTTTATTCAGACCTTATGATACTATCGATTTTGAATTTGATGATTTAAGTTTTCATGAAAGTTCTCTTAATTTTATTCGTAAAATTTATGAAAATTGTCCTTTAATTGAATATTTATCTATCACATTTTCGCCATCGAAAGAAAATTTTACTGAATTTGAAAAATTATTAAAAAATTGTAAAAATTTAAAATCATTATTATTAATTATATGTAATATATATGAAGAAGAAACTGAGGAGAAGATATTAGAAAATGGAGAAGAATTATTAAAAGTATTAATTAGTTCTACACCATCTAATTTAAAAGAAATAAGATTTTATGATTATTTTAAATTTTCTTTAGAAAATTTGGAGGAATTTTTAGGAAAATGGAGAGGTTGTACACTTTCTATGCTTACATCCGATTCACTTTATGAGAGAGAAGATTATAAAAAACTCATTAGTAAATATAAAAATGATGGTGTAATTAAAGATTTTAAATATATTAGTGAATTGGAATTGAATATTATTTGTAAATCATAATTAATTATTAAGGATTCAACTTTTTTATTATTAAGAAACCAACATAAAGTAGCTATTTTATCCCAATGATAAAAGTCTTTAATATATCAGTTTAATAAACATATTCGGTTGGGATTTTTTCATCATACAAATATTTGAGTAAAAGATCCGATGCAAAAAGTCTCATATTTTAGTACGTTAAATAAATTTTTTTTTCTAAATAATATAAACATATTATTCGTGGGCGGAAAATATAAGCGAAAAAAATTCGTTCAAATAATAATGACGTAATAAGCAGTGAGCTATGCCGAATATATAAAACATCAATACTTTCATAATTAATACGAAAAATAGTCCTATTTTAATAAAGGTTATAATCTATATGTCAGTTATTTACTTCATTGTTCATGCATCAATTGTCATTCATCATTAATATGTCAATTATAGTTTATAAAAAACTTTATATTAAACTAAAGCTACTTGTATACTAACTTGAACTTCACGATGTCTACCTAAATTGTGATAGCATGTATATTTTATAAAGTTAAACTTTTTTAGTCAATTATCTAAATTTATTCATTTTTTTTTTTTCTTGTTATCAGCATTTTTTGTGTTCCGCCCTTTAATTTTCTTTACGTGTTCGTTATTTTAATACATTATTTATAGTCTTATATTTTTTCTCATGGCTCCATTAAAGTATATATAATAGGACATAAGATAAATTTTATTTCTTTGATTGTATTGTATTATGATTTACTAAATAAAGGGGAATTAAAAATAAACTATTCAAATATAAAACTTACGAAAAATTTAATAAATTTCACAAAAAAAAAAAAAAAAAATGCGCAATATATATCAGTATTGTCGAATGGCTAAATCCTATCAATCGTCACTTCCGCATTACTATTTACTAATTTTCCTCTTTGAAGGAATTAATAGATGATCATTTAGACTTGTTGTCTACTCGCGTAAATAGTTTTGGATTAAGTTTTTAGCAAGCACAGAACCAAAACTCTGATTTTAATAATTTCCATTCTTTGTTTTATTTAATATTTCATTATACTTATTTTGAAAGATCAACTACTAAAAGCACTCAGATTTTTTTTTTTGTTGGCCTTTTTTAGAATCAGGATCCCTATTAATTTTCATTAAATTTGCGTAAAATTCCGGTGTGTCTTCTGTAATTTCAGATCATATTTCATCAAGAATTTCAAAAATGAGATTAATATCATATTCAAAATTAGCAAATAGCTTACAGCCTGTTGCAAGTTCCCACATAATCATTAATATACTATAAACATCAGATTCTTTAGAAAATGAAAATGAAGACCCTTTAAACATTTCTGGTGCAATATACATAAATATGTCATCATTATAAATTTCTTGTATGTGAATTAGAAATCATCATAAGTATTTATTATATTATAATAAAATACATTAATATAAACAACCTTTTGAAATTTTCAATAAAATATTAATTTTTCTTTATTCCGCATAACTTTTCACCTAACTTAAGATCTTTAAACACTGCGAATTTCGTTAATAATATAATATTGATTTGGTTTTAACTAAAAAATTCAATAACAAGGGTTGGTTGTATTATTTATTTCATGGAAAGTTGGAAATAATAGGTTCCCTTCCCTGGGCAATCCCCTGGAGCGTGTCACCCATTAAATCTAACATGTGATTAACTATTTTTACTATTTTAAACTGAAATTTAGAAATTTCCCGGCTATCTATATGAGACAGGGAAATAAGTATCACTCGCAATTTTCTGCCACTTAGTTCGACAGGGGATTATAAATTAAATAGAAGCATTTACAAATATAAATATTTATTACCTCATTTAAAAAATATTTGCTGTTATATATTGAGAATAATTAAGTTTTTTAAATGACACTTATTTGAACCCAAGTTATACTATGTATTTGTAATTTGAGAATATGTCTATAGATTCTAAAGATTTAACCAGACGATATTATTATGAAATAATCTTTTGTAGATTAAATGAAAATATATCTTCAAAAAGTGTAATATGTCAGTTGTATTTACTAATATTGAAAATCATACTTTATCGTTAAAAAAAAAGAAAACCTAATTATTTTTTGTTCTATTAATGTAATTATAATCATATAACATTTATTAATTACATTTTACAACAAATTAAATTACTTACTACATAGCCAACTAAATTATAATTGCTTAAATCATCTTACGTCAAATCTAAGAAAAAAATTAAGATTATTGTAAAGACAAGATGACTCGATTTTAAAATTGTGAATGATTGTTTTTAATCAATTTTAAATTTTTGTAACGTCAAGGAATCCTTTTTGCCAATAACATATGATTAGGTAAGCATAACCTTAACATGCTTAGTTTATCAAACACATATGATTAAAGAAATTAAAGACTACAAAATAAACTAAAAGAAATAGACAGTTTATGTTTAACATGGGATCACCCAAAAATCCTGACACCTATAATATCGGCAGTCAATAATCCCGACATCAAAATCCCAATAAATGCAAATCCCGATTGAATCAAAATCCTGACAATCACAGAATCCCGATGATCTAAAATCTTGACTGCCAAAATCCTGGCTGAGATTCGATTAGATGAATTTGAGATTAGTTAATTTTTTGATGCAATTGTTTCGATAAGGAATAGTTTAGTAAACTAGTAATATACTGTACATAATCCTTTTAACTAAGATAAAANTGTGCTTTTGATTGGTAAGTTTTGTAAGTTTCACTTCGAAACTTTTTTTTTTTTTTGTTTTTTTTTAAATAAAAAATTTCTAATTTTTTTTTTTTTTTTAGATATGAATCAGCTTCAACTTTTCGCTTTCAATCAATAAGTTTCATTTCAAACCATTTTTTTAAATTCTTTTTAATTTTATTTTGAAGAAACTAATTATTTTTTCTTTATCTATTTTGTAAGATATCAACTTTGGTTTTTAAGTGTAAGTTTTGAAGCGAAACTTTTTTTAAATATATTTTTTTAAATTTTGAAGAAACTAATTGTTTCTTCTTTTGTCTATTTTGTAGATTTTTGCCTTCAGCTTTGGGAAGTTTTGAAGTGTTTTGTTTCAAAACTTTTTTAGTAAATTTTTTTTTAAAATTGTTTAATTTTTATCTTATTTTTTTTTTAGATATTGGTTATTTCTTTGGTACTTTGTTTTGAAGCGAATGCTCCAAAATTTTTTGGATTTTTTTTTTAAAAAATAAAAAATTCTAAATTTTTTCTTATTATTAGATATTGATGAGCTTTCTAGTCAAAATTTCTAATAGATATTAGCTTTGCAAGCTCTGAGTACTTTCTTGCAAATACAACCACAACTGAAATATTCATACCTTATTCCATTTCGCTGACACCTGAATTAATTTGATCGGCACCCTCATGTGACATTGTGACGTGCGGCTGATTTTCAATAAAAGTTTCACTCTAAACTTATTTTTTTTTTGGTTTTTTAAACTAAATTTTTTTTTCTTTATTTTTTTAGGTCTATTTTTGATCAGTAAGTTCAAAGCAGTACATTTCGAAATTTTTTTGGGATTTTTTTTTTCTAAAAAAAACATTTTTTTAAGGTTTTTTTTCTCCTTTTTTTTTGTAGATATCGGTAGATTGAATGATTGGTAAGTTCCAAAACATGTTTTGTTCTCAAAACTTTTAAATTTTAATTATTTTTTGTTAATTATTTTTTCTTTTTTTGTAGATATGACTTCTCAAATTACGATCAGTAAGTTTCAAAATAGGTTGAAACTTTTTTTACTTTGCTTTGAAAAATTTCTTTGTCTATTTTGTGGGCAACATCTTCGATTTTGGGTCTGCTCTTTAGATAATTTCGAATTGAAGATTATGGATGTATTGATGGTAATTTATGGTTTCATCTTCACCCATTAATAGTTACACAGATATACAGGGAAGGATTACATAATAAAAATAATATGGAATACATTTAACGAATTTTTTATTTATTATGTAATTATTGTGGCAGAATTATTTTATTAATATATATACTGTATATGGGATCACCCAAAAATCCTGACACCTATAATATCGACAGTCAATAATCCCGACATCAAAATCCCAATAAATGCAAATCAATCACAGAATCCTGATGATCTAAAATCTTGACTGCCAAAATCCTGGATTAGATGAATTTGAGATTAGTTAATTTTTTGATGCAATTGTTTCGATAAGGAATAGTTTAGTAAACTAGTAATATACTGTACATAATCCTTTTAACTAAGATAAAAATTTTTTTCTTTTAGTAATTTCATTAATAATATAGTAATGTTAGTTAATTTGCATAAAATTTGCAAACAATTTACATTGGTATTAATAAAATTTACAATAATTAACCCATTACTGCGTCATTGCATTTTTAAAATTATATTAAAAAAAAAACTAGAGATTTTGATTGTCAAGATTTTTAAATGTCGGAATTTTTGACTATCGGGATTTTATTTCAACGGGATTTAAGTTTGTCAGGATCTTGGTATCTGGATTGTAGACTGTCGACTTTATGGTTGTCAGGATCTTGTGGTAAACCCGTTTAACATATAGTTTTTACGGAAAAAAGATGGAATATAAAGCACGGGCCGACTTTTTCTATAGGGAGAAATTCCGGTATTAATTCTATTTGTTTATTAAGTTTTCGAGAAAAATGCTGATAGAATGCTTCTTATAATCTTAATGTGAGAAAACAAGCACGTTTAATTTTGTTATTTTTTTTTTAAAAAAAAAATGAATATTTATTTATTGACGTTTTACAACGGACGTTACCACGTGATTATGGTGAAGATTGTCATGAAAATCTATTTGTCATACCCTTTATTTGTCACAAGTGTAAGCCGTAATGCAATGCTCAATGCAGATCAGTGTATCGGAAAAAATATGGACCGAAATTTTTTTTTTTTTTTGTAATTTCTACTTTTGGCTACCATATTTCTTTTTAGAGCTTCATTCATAATATATTATAATTAAGAAAAAAATTTTGTTAAAAGATCTGTTTAGAAAAATAATAACAAATGGAAACTGGACTTAATAAATTAAATATTTCAGATGAAGATACTATTACAATAGACACCGAAATTTGTTCGTATTGTAATATACTTTTTACTGAAGAATTGTGGTGTAAAGAATGTATCAATTATTTAGAAAAATTAGCAGAAAATGGGGATAAAGAAGTAATGTTTAATTTGGTCAGCTGTTATAGGAATGGAAAAGAAACAAAAAAGAATTTAGAAAAAGCCTTTTATTGGTGTCAAAAAGCAGCAGAAAAAGATCATATTGATGCAATATATGGTTTAGCCAATCACTATTATAGTGGTGAAGGAACAGAAAAGAATTTAGTAAAAGCTTTTAATTGGTGTCAAAAAGCAGCAGAAAAAGATTATATTATTGCAATGTATAGTTTAGATATACATTATAGAAATGGAGAAGGAACAGAAAAAAATTTTGAAAAAGCCTTTCATTGGTGTCAAAAAGCAGCAGAAAAGGATCATATTGATGCAATGTATAGTTTAGCTATTCACTATTATAATGGAGAAGGAACAGAAAAGAATTTAGAAAAAGCCTTTCATTGGTGTCAAAAAGCAGCAGAAAAAGATTATATTATTGCAATGTATAGTTTAGCTGTATATTATAGATATGGAGAAGGAACAGAAAAGAATTTTGAAAAGGCCTTTCATTGGTATCAAAAAGCAGCAGAAAAAGATCATATTGATGCAATGTATAGTTTAACTTTGCATTATAGAAATGGAGAAGGAACAGAAAAGAATTTAG
>QZLH01000101.1:139258-156095 GCA_003833135.1 Oehlia diaphana | reverse complement strand
AAGTATAATAAAAACATTTTGATATACTAAATATATTTTAGTAGTATTTTAAAATTATTACAAAATCATTTCAAAAAATTAGTCATTTTTAGTAAAATATTTCTAGTATAATAATTAAGGTTGCTTACCAAAACCTAAGGATTTAGGCAAGATGGCATTTTGCCGAAAAGTGAAATTCTGCTGAAACTATATTAAAGTTATATTAAAAAACTGGTGAAACTCTGAAGAAAGGCGAAACTGCCAAAACTTATTATAAATGCCGAAACTGCCAAAACTCTGCCGAAACTATAATAAATCTATAGTAAAATTTTGACGAAACTAATCATAGAATTTTGAAGAGGTTTAGACAAGCAACCTTAATAATAATACAGTTGTTAATGAGCGTTGAACAAATACTATTTTATATATTCCATATACTATATCTATTCAGGAATTACGAGATAAAATTATTACTCGCTTAAATACAAAATATTAAGGACTACTTCTGCTATACGATGTTGCAGTCTCATCAGAAGAATGAATAAAATTGAATTTTGCACCATCTAATGCATATACTACCAAAGCTATGCATTATACAGAATGTTTTAATGTAAAATATAAAGTGCAATCCCGATTATTATAAAGAATTAGCAAAGATGAGCATTATTGCCATACTATATTTAAGTATGAGCGTGAATTTAGTATCAAATATCAAGGTTATGCATGTTTTATCTCTGCAGATGATAAACATAAGGTGCTTATTGGTAAAGATATGCCTGTATTTACGGATGTTCATAATAAAAAAACTTTGGCACCAACTAAAGGGAAAATTCTGCATCTGATCATGACTTTACCAAGTTATCATTAACGCTATCTGTTACATTATTTGTTGATATACCAAATAATATATCTGAATCTTTCTATGATGGAAAAGTATTTGTATGTTATAAAAACACAGTATTTCAGTCAAGTAGTGCTTTAAGGCATTCAACAGAATTTTTTAGTCTTGTGAAACATCAATATTAAAATCAACCCTTTCCCACAATTTTATCACTTTATACTGATGGAGGTCCTGATCACAGATATACCTTTGGATCTGTTCAAGTAGCTTTAATATGTTTATTTTTAGCAGGTGATTTTGATATATTAATTGCAGTTAGAACAGCTTCACATCACAGTTGGTGTAATCCTGCAGAAAGGGTTATGAGTGTTATTAATTATAGATTAGAAGGTGTTGTTATAGAAATAGAAAAAATGGCCAAAGAACTTGAGAATGAGTTTGAGAATTTAAATACATTAGAAGATATACGTAAAAGATCAAAAGATAATCCAAACCTAAAAACAGAATTAGAAAAATGCATTATAAGTTTATAACAGTTCAAGAATTACTTCGTAAGCGTACAGAACATTTAAATTGGAAAAATGAAGCATTTGAAATTGAGAATCCTGCATCTGACTTGGAAATTAATGAAATGTTTGAGGTAAATATTTTTATTGTTATTAAAGGTAATTATTTTATTTTAATTATTTTTAATATTGATTTTTTGAAGAATATACTGCGAATTGATTCCACATTGACCAAAAATGAAACTACTCAGCAACAATTGCGTAAACACAAGCCTCTAGTGGAATTTATTGAAACTCATTGTCAAGAAAGGGCATACTCTTTTCAGGTGATAAAGATTACTTGTAATAAGAATTTTATTTAAATGCTAATTATTTATAAAATCATTTTTTATTTATTTTTTATTTAGATTAAGAAAGAACAGAAAAATTTCGTCCTTCTCTAATCAGTCTGGAGTCTAAAACTGAGCCAGCACCAAGTAATATTCTTATTTCTGCTAAAATTAGAGATTATATAAAATGTAATTTTTGTAGAAAAATACGATGCCTATATAGTAATTTACGATTAACAGAACAAGAAAAGCAAGATTTAAATTTTGCGTTACAAACTTACACTTATTCATGTGGATCACCAATTTTTCCCGAAGATCATAGTTTAGCCCAAAAGATTTTGTTCAAGTCCAAATTTCTTGTGATTCTCCTATTGAATTTCTATATTATTCTTCAAAAAAAGTAGGAAATATTCTGATTTGCTATTGGTATGGCACAGATAAGGATTTTGTAACTGTATCCCAATCATTACAGAAAAAGTTTAAATTAGTATATCCTTTATATAATACATGTAATGAAAGTGGAAAAACATTTTATAAATGATTGAAAAAGAAAGTTAATGGAAAAAGACAAAAAACTAGCTATAATTCTAATTAAAATATTCAATTTTGTAATTAATTTTTTGTAATAAAAATTTTGATTTGCATGTGACTTATATGTAAGTCATGGGATTTTTTCAAAAAAATTTTTTATTGGACCTCCCCCTCTCTCCTAAATTTACATAATGACATAATGTAAAACAGCCTAACTATTACTGGGATGATGATCACCGGTGACTGAAATTATAACAATTGATTAGCATTAAAAAATATAGTGCCGGTAAAAATTGATAATTCTGGCCAATGGTGATGATCACCCCAGTGATTTGAAGTAAAACCCATAATTATAATTGCAAAATTTATTTTTTTAATATAATAAAAATACTATAAATATTTGTATAATTTGATATAACAGATAATGATATATTTCAAAGATTTGTATCTAATATCAAATTAAAAAATATTCTTAAATAAAGTTTTTAATTGTTAAATTAAAAGTTCATAAATGTAAGCTATATATAATATTTTTATTTTAACATAAAACTGTATACTTCCGAAATTAAACACCTCCCTTTTGACCGTAATGATGCACAGGAACAGCATAACGTAGGCTAAAATTAAAATTTTCATAATTTTGGCCGGGGTACTTATTTTCGGGGACGCTTAATATCGGAAGTATGTGGTAGATCAATTTCTAATTTTAAATTCAAATATTTAATATACGAACAAGATTAGCAAATCACGCAGAGAGAAAAATTTGGATTCCCCACGTGACAATAATTAAACAACGAGAGTCAAAAATTTTTCGTTAATTTTATATTATTTAACTCGGACCAGATTATTAATAGTTAAAAAGTTTATCAAGTCCTAAAAATAAAATCAATACTCGTTTTTTATTTATAAAATTTTTTATTTACTATGGCAAAACTTTGTGCTAAGATAAAAAAAATATACGTAATTATCACGCATCATCTAATATAACTTGATATTACTATGTTTAGCGAAATTTAAGAACAAACTTATACGACAAAGAAAACGTCAATGAGAAGAATACATACTTGATGAAGTTGTCAAGTTAATATTTTTTCATCATCGTATTTATCACCATCATCGTAATCATCATCATGGCATCCAGACTTTTCGCCGAAGTCCATCTCACCGAAACCCAGAAATTTCGCCAAAGAATGTTTTATCGAATGCCATTTTGCCGAAGGACATTTCGCCAAAGAATGTTTTATCGAATGCCATTTTGCCGAAGGACATTTCGCTGAAGCCATTTCGGAAAAAGGACATTTCACCGAAGATATGGAATTTTTTAATTTCCTTTTCTTTTTCAGAAGACAATCGGATTATTTACACATTGTAGGTCACATTTGGTTAATTTTTTTTTTTTAAAGAAAAATTAATTTTATTCGGTCTTACAGTAAGTTCAAAAAGCTAACAAATTCGTCGTATTCATTCATCAATTTCCGAAATATTTTTTTTTTCTTTGTATTGAATTGTTAATGATTAAGAAAATAAGTTAATCACGGCGAAGTGTCCTTCGGTGAAATATTCCTTCAGCAAAACCTCCCTTCGGCGAGATGAATTCGAAACGTACCGTTACCCCTTTTGAATTTAATTTATCGTATTTATAATTATAAGATAGATATTTTCGAAATAAGTGTTGTAAAGATTTTTCTTTGAATCTTCATTTATTTTGAATAAGCTTCGAAATTTAAATCATTATTTACTTAATGTTATTTATATTAAGGATTTTTTTTAGGACTTCAAAATATAAAAAAGTATAAATTTCATTGATGTGACTTTTCTATTTTAACAATAAATATTATTTGTTTATTTTGTTATATCTGAAACAAGCCACTAGTTATATAAATTACTTTATTGGGTTTATTTGCTTATCAATTTTTAATTCTATTTTTATAAAACAAATTTACAAATTGCTGCGCAAGCAAATCAATTTACATAATATGAAATAATTGTTACGCCATTTTTAAAATTGCATTACGTTTTACTAATAATGTAACTAGTTAAGGCATAATGCTGGCTAAAATTATAAATGTAATTCTGGCTGATTAGCATTTCCGTCCCGACAATTAATACTTTTAAGTTGTTAATCTTTAATTTTCACATGATTCATAATGTATAACCTTTAAAGACAAGAATTCAAAGATATATTAGAAATGTAGTTAAATCAATTCACATGAATTTATCTAAATATTTCGTAATAAAGCGTGTGTATAACATATATCAACAGGAATTGTGCATTTATATTAAAAAATAAAACAAGCCCTTCTTATTGTTGAAAGGAATAGCAATAATTAAAAAAAAAATTCTTCCATTAAGAGTGGATTATTGGCACATGTTTTTTAACAATTATTTATCGAGCCCCCATCAGTAAAAATAAAGGTTGATTCACATGAAACCTTTTTAGAGGAAATAAAAATAGCCTACCTTCAATGACGTAAATGATTGCCTTGTCACGAGATAACATTATAATTACTTTTATATCTATTTTGTGAAAACAAATATTATGCACATATTGCATATAATCATATAATTAAATATATCCAATATTATTTATTGTATAATGACTATTATAGTAATTACAAAAAAAATTTAAATCTTTTTCTCCTACATTTAAACAAAACCAAAACTTATTCTCTTTCTTGTTCGTAAATTCTTATAATAAACTTTTTTTTTTAAAAAAAAATAATCTCGTTTTTTTTTCTTTACTTCAAAGATGGAATTTTATAAAACATATCACTTTGACACAAAAGGTCAACGAATATCCTCTGCAGCTTACCTTCGAGAATTATTATATTCCATGTTTACTATGCTTCAGCAGACGAGAGCACCATACGTTCCTCATCCTACGCCAAAATTTTCGTCAAAACCTAACGTAAGTCAAAGAGACTCTATTGCTTTTCAAATACTTCTTACTTGGCAAGAATTTCATGAAAAACTTATACAAAGTTTGGAAAAAGAGAATATTTCTTCATGGACAAGAGAAGAATTATTAATATGGTGGAATATGACAAGGTTTCTTCACGTATGTTTAATGGAATTTGCATCTAAAAATGGGTGGGGAACTACCTTTAAATATAGTGAAAACCCGGAATTTCTTTATAAACAGTATAAAAATTGTGAAAATACGTTTAGAACAGATACATATTATGCAAGTTCAATTCATCCGAGTTATAATGAATTATTTGGTGGTTTAAGTCCTTGTATCTTGGAGAATGTTAAGGGTCATTTACCAGTGATAGAGGGAAAGGTGTTATTAAATTCTCAACATGATTTTAATTATTTATTTGGCATTGAAGAAAGTTCCCTTGATAATGGAACTAAAGTATCTCAGGAGAATCTTGAAGTTGAAAAGTTAAGAAAATTAGTTAAGGTGGTACAAGATCATATTCAACCACTGAAAAAGATTTTATTACGAAATTTTTCTTAATATGCATATAGACAACTACTTTCTTTTTTACATATTTTTTTTTATTATAAAAACATTTTTTTTTTTTAAAAAAAAAAAAGGAAGGAAAAAGACCAATTTTTTTGGCGTAATAATGGCTAAAATTAGTTCAGTCAAATGATATGTCCGGTTAAAACATCGGCCGATGATAATCGTAATCCATATCAGTTTCCTTTTTTGTTATATTTTAATCATATACTCCGACAAAATGAACCACATAAAGAAGGATTCCCGAAAAATAGTTTTATTTCAAAGGAACTAAATAACGTAATTTATAATTTATGGATTTGATCGTGGCTTCGTGGCGTAATTATTGCATACTTTCATGGACTTTATCCCAATTGTTTCCACATTGATTCCAAATAAAATTTAAACAAAGAAAAAAATTCTAACAGAAAAATATTCACTATTGTACATTAATTTTTAATTTGACAAAGAATATTATCTTAATTACAATTGTACATTGATTCCAAATTTAACAATTTAATTTTTAAACAAAGAATTAGGAATTGAAACGCCATATTAACTATTTTAGCAAATGTCATCATACAATAATTCCTTGTTCCACAAAAAAAATAATAATAATTTTTATTTATTTGTTGTTTTTGGGCTTCAGCCAAGCCATCAGGAGTTATTTCTAATTGGGAAATTTGCCGTAATTAAGATGAGTCCAGATTTGCAAAGTCCAGATTTGCAAAGGGTCCATTTCCAAAAAAAAAGTCATAAATTCTTTATAATTTCCAGACCTTATTTGCCGATGCTGAGCACATAGTGCCAAGCGTAAATGAAAAACTTTGATAATGTCAATTCCAAACTAATTTTTTTTTATATTTTTCAGTTATATATGAATATGCTGTGAAATTTTAAACATATGCAAATCAAAACGCAAACCCAGGAAAGTTGAAAGCATTTCAATAAAAATCATCAGAAGCAATGCATGGAACAATTCTTATTAATATCACACCGCAGGTGATTTTCACCGCATCAGCATTTGAAAATATTAATGGGCAGTGTTTCATGCCATTTTTAATTCTGCCCAAAATTCTACCCTAATTCTGGTAAGGTAATAATGATATTTAGTAATACTCTTTTTTTAATATTCCTTTCCTTAAAAAAAAATGAATTACCAAAAATAAGCAATATCATATTTGTATGGTATCCAAAAATAAGCAACTTGTAATAAATGTAATATAATTTAAAATAATGTTTAATGAAAAAAATTATGCTATTCTAAAATTAAAATCAATGAAAGGAATGCCCTATTCTGTTATTAAAAGTATTATCATCCCAATTACTTTAATAATTAGTTTTATTGATTACCAATTTTTTAATTTCTAATTCTATATCAATACTAAAATTTCACTTCTTTAATTTACCATTATAACAAATTAGATAATTATATTATAATGATTTAGTGCAGCTTAATGAAAAAAAAGTAGATTTTAAACAATATATTTGTATCCAAAAATAAGCAATCTTATAATAAAAAAAGGTTGGCAAATATGGTAGAAATTTTTTAATAATATAAAAAACTGAAGTAATAAATAAAAATAATATTTTTTTTATTAATATTTATAGAAATCATATATTATAAAAGTATTAAAGTATTAAATACTAAAGGTACTAGTAATTAATTATTTTATAAAGAAATTCAAAAAAGATATAGTAAAGAAATAAAATTTAAATTAGTAAAAAAAAATCATTTTTATAAATAAAAATAATAGTACAATATATAAATTTCTAATTCAGCAACAAATCTATTTAGATAAGTTTTTTTATATTTTTTCATCTTTTTTATTAATTTGACTAAAATTCAAAAAATTTTATTAAAAGTAAAATATTTAAATTTTAAGATTTTGCTAATTTGCCAAATAATTTGAGTTAAAATAATCCCTCTAAAATTTATATTTTATATCAATAATATTTTTTAAAAAAAATTTATTTGTATTATTATTCATTTCACTTTATATAGATTTTATTTATTTAAATATTATAGAATATAATGATCAAATTTTCTTACAATTTAATAATAATTGGAGTAAATGCTAAAAAAAGAAACCAAATTGATAAGCAAAAATTTTTTTTTAAAAATAATAAATGTTTAGAAGATCTATATTTATTTTACTTATAAACTTTTTTTTGAAAAAAATTTCAATTTAATCCTTTTTTCCAGTATTCACTTCAATATCTTTATTTATTTATATTTTTTTTTAAAAATTTAAGTAAAATTATAAAATTATATAAATCTACTAATAGATTAAATCATTCAGATTAAATTATCCTAGGTTAAAATTAGTCTTATATTAAATTTTATTAAATTACAAAAAAAGATACTATTTAATCTATTTTTTACTTTAAAAATCACTGATCATTAAAGATAATAATTATTATTATTGATAAGCCATAGGATAATAATGATCCTATATAATTTGATAGCTATTATAGAAGGATATAGGTGAATTTCTTTTTGGTGATGATAGGGTACAAGAGTAATCTATAGGATGGGGAACTGGTTCAAAGTTTTAATAGATTAGTTATGTTTATAGCAGTAATATCTAATATCTGTAATTCCATATAACTAATAAATTCATGAATTGCACTACCTTGCAAAAAAAAAAAAAATTATTATTATTGATCAAAATTATTAATTTTTACTGGCATTATATTTTTTTAATACTAATTAATTATTATAATTTCAATTATTAGTGATTATCACCTTTTGGTGATAATTAAAAAATTCTTTAATTTTATTTCAATTAAAATTATCAAATGCATTTTCTTTATTAATTATATAATACATATTACTTATTTTATTAAAACTTATATGGGTTTTTTACTAGAATAATAATCTTCTGAGAAATTTTTTAACTAATTTTAAAGTTAATCTCATTTTGTTCTAGTTGCTTTAAAAAATAAAGAATAATAAAATCTTAATTTTTGTTAAAAAATTCTCAGAAGGTCATTTTTCTAGTAAATAACTTATATAATAATCTATATATTTTATTTATAAATTCTTTTAATATAAAATATATAAAATATATTTATTTTCTAAATTATTTATATATATGTTAATATATATATTTAATTATAAAATTTATTTATAAAAAAATATTCTATAATTTCATATATATCTATAATAATAAATTGAAAAAAAAGCATTAAATTTATAAGTAATTTTGTTATATATATAAAAATAATAATAATAATAAATATTTAATTATTTATCTAAATACAATAATTATTTTTTGACCATTTATTTTTTTATTTAATAATTATTAGTATATTATTATTTATTTAATATTTTTAATCTTTTATATTTTATATTATTAAAATGAAAATTCTAAAAAATGCAATTAATTAATTAATATCATAGTAAATTTAAATTAAATAATATTTTTATATTATATTTTCTTAATCATTTATATTGCTAAATTTAATTGAATAATTTTTTATTTTAATAAAAATATTATATAAAAAGTTAATTTGTATCAAAATATTATTAAATATTTTTTATACTTTCATTTTTTTAGTGATTTTTTAACATGCCAATATGAAGAGATATTTTAATTTATTATTAAATCATATAATCTATTATATATCTCATAGATTATATTAATTATCTAATAATTATATATTAAACTTATAAATTCAAATTCTTTATTATGTTTCTTTTAATACTAAATAATAAGAATTAATTATTAGAAAAATGACTTTTTATTATCAAAAATGTTCAATCTTTATTTATTTTACAAAACTAAGCATTTTAAAATTTTTTATTAATATATGAGCTAAATTATAAAATCCTTTATGAAAGTTAATTAAAAATATACTTTATTTATTATATATATAAAATAAAAAGCAATTTTAGTTTTTGTTAAGAAGCATAGCAGAAATAGTATATTTAATAACTACTTTACTAAAAATAACCTAAGACACCAAATTATCACTGTTTTAGTTTGAGTGATAATTAACATCAAAAATGTCAAGTTAATCAGTTGTGATAAAAGATCAAGCAGTAAGAGTATATGTTTATAACAAAATATATAAAAGTATCACTAATAATTGCCAATAGAAAATTATCAATGAATGTAAGAATCTCTTAAAAATGAAAATCTTTTAAATAAATAATGACAAAATATGAAAATAAAACAAGTAAAATACACAAAAAGTTTATTAAAAAACTAATAATCAATTCAATAATACTTCAGATAACACAATCTAAACTCACTGTTAGATCTACTCAGATGTTAACAACTTTTATTCAAAAGAAAATATTGCCCTATATATGTTTGTATTTTCATACATGACAGTTTGAATTTATTAATATTATTCTATTATACTAATATGATTAATCAATTGATAAAATACATTTAATACATTAAAATATTTTTATTATACTTTTATTATTATTTTGTAATTATATTGTATCTAAGTCTATAAAAATAACTCAAAATAATATTACAATAATATTTTAATACATTTATTATTATTTTATTATTATATTTAATTAACTTTAATATTATTTTAATATTTTATTTTAAAAATGCCTTAAATATATTTTGATATATTTTAAAAATTTTACAAAATAATTGCACAATTAATTGAAAGTCATTGTATCTAGGTAGGATTCCGCTTACTTCCAATAGAGGTCATTTACAAATCTAAGGTAAAAATTACATAGAAAAATCAAAAAAAACTGGCTGAATTTGTAAGGTAAAATTCTTTATAAATTAAAAAATGTAAATGTAATTCTGTGATAAATTTTTTTTATGTAATTATTAAGTATATGATAAAGTTAAACAGGATTTTAAAATGTAACTTGTAATTATCCTTTAAATGGTAATGCAGGCAAATTTGCCTGCAATTTTTAAAATAAATTACTGTATATCTAAACACAAATTTTGTCAATATGATTTGGATTATTCTATAATTCTACAGTTATATTGACCTATATTCAAAGCATCAATTGTATAGTTCAATATGTGACTAATCACTAAAATTAGACATGAATTAACTTTAAACTTTAAAAAAAATAATATCAGAATTTTTATATAATAAATTAATTTTCTTTACCATAATATTCTACTTTATTACAAAGCATTTTAATATACTTATTTATTTTTATTATGAAACTTCAAAATCTAATGAACAAAATAGAGATAATATAATTTAACTTAATGCATTTTTTTAAAGTTCTATGTAAAATCAAATTACCACTTTTAAATATTAAAATTCATAATAATAAACATTATTTCCTATAGCAAAATCTACATATTCTATTAAGCTTTACTATAGCTATAATCAAATTCTAATAAAATCAATAAAGTTAAATGCAAAATTTTTTAAAATTTTTTGTCATTTAAAAAATACAACTTTTGACCAATAGTAAATCTATAATCTTATAATATAAAATTAATAAATAATAATTATTGTCACATAAATTATGATTTAAGCACTTTGCAAAAAAAAATTTTATTAAAATAACTTTGTTTTTCATAAAATTAGATGTGAACTGAATTTTTGGTAAAATTGCAGGTAAATTTGCCTGCAGTGTCTTACTGTTTAAGGAATAAGATAAAATTTATAGTTTTGTAAAATTTATTATTATTATATACTATTTTTAGTACAAAGTTTATTATATGAATACATTACACAAATATGTAAAATTTATTATACAATTTTTAATACAAGTTTATTATACAAATTTGTAAAATTTATTACTATTTTTAGTATAAGTTTATTACATGAACACATAAATTTTATTATATAGACATGTAAAATTTATTACACAGATACATAAAATTTATTACACAAATATATATAATTTTATAATTTTATTACATAATTAAAAAAATAAATATTGTAAAAATAAACTTTTTAAAAATATTTATGTAATAAAAAAAATTATAAAATAATGTAAAGACTGGAAAAGGTGGATGGTTGAAAGTGAAAGATGGAATAAATTAAAGATTTTTTTAAATTTATTTTTATTAGTTTGGAACATAACGAAAGACTCTATATGTTCTAGCTGTAGTAATACAAAATATCCCATTGTCTATCTGCTTATTTTTTAAGTCAATATTTAATTAGTTCTTATATTACACAAAATTATCTTGATCATTAATTAAGCATGGGATTATCTACCTATATACTGATAAGCTCTAGACTATGTAACGGTTTACCATTTTCCTAGTTAAAAAATAATATATATATTTGTAACTATTGATCAATTTTAAACTTATTTTAAATAGGAACTTTTAGAGTTCTGAATGGGTCAGGTCAGGTCAGATTATATTAGGTTATCTGAAACCTGAAAATTTTCAGGATTTTTATTAAAATATCAAAAAAAATGATGCAAAAATTTTTTTTGAAATATTGCAATCCATTTTTTTATATTAAAATTATATAAAAAGGTGAATTGCAATACCACAACTAATTTTTTTTATATAAAATCGATATAAAAATGTAAATTCTGGTCTTAGATTACTTTTCAATCTAGACCAATCTGAACTATTTAAAGTTTTAGATATAATATATAATATAAATTTTTTTAAAAAAATTAATTTTTATTAATAAATAAGTATTAATATAAAGGATGTATATTATTGAAAAATTTAAAGTGTAACTAAGGTTGCTTGTCTAAACCTCTTCAAAATCCTACGATTAGTTTCATCAAAATTTTACTATAGATTTATTATAGTTTCGGTAAAGTTTCGGCAGTTTCAGCATTTATAATAAGTTTCGGCAGTTTCGCTTTTTTCCAGAGTTTTACCAGTTTTTTAATATAACTTTAATATACAGTAGTTTTGGCAGAATTTCGCTTTTTGGCAAAACGCCATCTTGCCTAAACCCCTAGGTTTCAGCAAGCAACCTTAAGTGTAACTATATATATTTGATAATAAATGCTAAAAATTTCTGATATCTTAAAAAATATGATAGCTGTCACTTATAAATCACACAGTTTGAAAATTTAAAAATCTATTTCTTATATTATGTAATTTATTTTTATAGTACTTTATTTAAATATAATTTTTACCATGTAAGTGGCAAAAATTTTTTTGCTAATATTTCATAGAATTTTTGTGGAATTCATAAAAATTTCATGCAAACTAGTCTGAAATTTTCTATTTTTACTATTATCACTTATTAAAATTATTAACTTTTGATCTATAATATTACTTAATATTATTATTAAATCTTATAAAATGAACTAATAAAAATGTGCAGTTAATGTTGCTTTATTATTTATTCAGTTTAGATTTTTTTTATGTTGCATTTATAAATTATAAAAGTTTAAAGTTACATAATATTAGTGTGGTTTATAGATGACAGCCACCATATAAACATTCCAAAAAGCAATTTGCAGAAACTCTTTTGGCACAAATTGGTGAATTTTATTTCATACAAATTATTATATGATTTTCAAATAAACATTCTTTTTAACTAATAAAGAATATGTAAACTTATCCCTTTATATATAATTACTTGCAAAAAAACTATTTTTTATTGTTTCTTATACAGTTAACTGTGAGTGTATTTGATCAATTTGTAGATAGATAAGAGGATATAATTATCAGTAAAAAAGAAAAAAAGAGACTATATCAAAAGTCCATTTATATTACATTATTAATAATAATTCAATAAATCTAAATTAACTAATTATAATAAAAATTGAATAACTAATAAAATTTATGCCACTTTAAATAATACTCGTTATCTATATATATTGCCCAAATTATTTTAGCTGCTATAATTATAGTAAAATTCCAAATTCAATTATAGCATCTAAAAATATTAGCCGTAATTCAAAAATATGTTATAATACAAAATTTTATATACTGTAATTAATTAAGACTATAAAATCTTATAGTCATAATTCAAAATTTTTTAAGAAATAATTAAGGCCTAACATCTTTAACAGCATTCCAAATTATTTTGGCACTTTATATAGTAAATTATATATAAACTGAATGAATTAGGCATTCCAAATTATAATTATGATATTCCAAAATAATTTGAGCAGCATATATATTATCATTATATTAAAAAATATGAAATTGATAAATATAATGAAAAGCAAATGGAAGAAATGATTATGAACATATTTATCTGATAATGATAAGCAAATTCTACTTCAAGAATTACTAGAAATTTCAAAAGTATTTGATTTGAAATTAGTGTTTAAAAATAATCTAGTGGTAAATAAACAATTTGAAATTAATGATGAGTTTAATAAATTTATTTAGGAATTAGAATTTGAAAAAAATGCATTTCTGAAACTATGTTTCAAATATATTAAAATCTAAAGAGTTTTGGGAGGTTTCAGTTTTGATATCCATATTTAGCTAAGATCAGGGTAAGCATTCAATTTCTTAAAATATTTCCTTTATACTTCTAAAAAATCTAATAATTCTGCAGAATTAAATAATATAAGCAGTTTACTATCATTAGGAAAAATGATACCAAATGTATTATTTCAATTATTATTCAGAAAAATAAAGTTTTTCCTGATTATTTAATAGCCCAAGATTTTTATATAAAAAGTGACTTCAGAGTTGATAGATGAAGATGATATCCAAGTTATTAATAAAAATCAGAAGCTTACAACTGATATGATAATAGAAGTTATGATTGCTCATTTATTTCTAAAAGTGAGTATTGAAGGGAAAAAACATTATATAGATTAAATAAAAAGAGATTTCATGTCACCATTCATATAGGAAAAAGTTTGAAGAAAGTGTTCAAGAAATTATTGGCAGAAATAATGTTTCAGATCAGATGGCAAGGAAATAATTTATTTCAGGATATAATAAAGCATCTTTCTGGAATAACATTGGAAACTTTATGTAAAAGAACTCAAAGAGCAATAAAGATTTATAAACTATTTTAAAAAGATAGGAGTAAATAGAATTAAGAATATCAAGTTTTACCTGTTATAGCATAGATTCTATTTCAAAGTTTACTAAGCCTCAAATCCAAATTATTCCGGATTTATTTCAGTGGATCTGGCTATGCTAATATGGAATTAAAAAATCCCAATTCATATTCTGGATGCAAAAATATAGAAAAAGTGAGACCTAAAGTCCCGCTTGAGAAAAGTCGAGGGTCTGTCCCAAAAAAAAATACCAGATGCCAGGATAAGCTCCCACCTACATCTCAAGCTTCAAAAACCAATCAGGTTTCTTCAGGCCCGGTCTCTTGCAAATTACATATTAAAAAAATTTATAAATAATACTATGATATATGTATAATAGCAGATGATTCAATTTTAATGAAAATGATATTTATTAAGATTACGGTTTATTTAACAGCAGCTTCTAATATATTGTATATGAGTATAAATATAGTAAATATAGTGATTTCTAACAACAGTTGAAAAAAATTTTTAAATTCTCTTTCTAAGACTATTGTCAAATATTTTACCCTTCACCAAACTTTATAATCTTTTTGATGCAGTACTTAATTATTAAAATCTTGAATAGAAAAAAAAAAATACTGTACCTTTCAAAAAAATTTCCTACGCATTATTTACTCATCAAAAATAAGTCAACGTGAATATTAGAATTAGTGGTTATTTCCAAAATGTTTCTCCTATCACTTATCATCTCATCTTTTATTTTTTTACTCTAAATGGATGCGAATTCATTATCAACGTTAAAAAAAAAAAAAGATTTAACAATAATGAATAAGCTACTTCAATTTCTTTCAGACCTTTGTTCTGACACCTTTGGAAGCGTTTCTCAATTCAACTCTAATATGTACCATATGTATGGGTTGTTATTCTCCAAATGGTCATACTAGTGTGGGCTGAAACACAGTCCGTAATTTTATCTGCTTGCCGGAATTATATAAATTATGTATGTACTAAAATATCACATGACAGATTATTTGATTATTTGAACAATGATTGTTGTGCTATATTACTGATCGAGTTTTGAGAGATATGAATGAAAAGAAGTGACAAAAATAAGGTCAAGATGATATATTAATAATCATAACCTTTTTTAATGAGCTGTTATTATCGAATTACAAAACAATTAAAACAGTTCCACCAATAAAATTATCGGTTGATATACAGTCGAACGAACTTGTTTGTACCGAAAACAACCAAGTTTCACAGAACCGATTTTTTTATAATGATAGTTATATACCGCATTTTAATATATCAGTTACATATTTAGTATACGTGACTTTAATTAGTGAATGGACGTTATCGGAAAATTATTTTCATTTTAATAGCTGCACATAAATTTCAAATAAAAAAATAGTGTTATGATATCATCCGAACTTTAAATATTATATGCTGCTATACCGAACAGTTCGGTATGTAATATGAATATCATATAGTGGATTCACCATATACCGAACCAAAACACTTGAAACGGCAGGTTCGTTATATCCATTGGCGACTTTATATTACCAAGACGATATCTTCAGATGGTTCTTACTTCATCCGTGGAACATTTAAGAGTTAACGGGATCATTGTTTTCCCTTGGTTGTTATCCTATTTATTATAATATAATGTTTTGTAGCAGCAAAATATTGATAAAATACAAGGTTAGTAATTTTTTCATTGGTGTAAAAATTACAACTTCGGGAATTTTCCATTACATTAAACTTCAATAAATAAATATATAGAAAATTTAAAAAATAGTAATAATAATTTTAGTAATAATAATAAAAGAGAGGGAAAAGGAAATTAAAAAGAAGCGTATAATTATTTTTACGAGTTTGAAATTTCTTTTATTTGATGGAATAAATTAATTAATAGTGCATAATGCATCTTGCATGCATAAATTTTATTTCCACGTGAACAAAAAGTTGATTTTAATAGTTAATAGGTTTATGTCATACAATAGACGATTTTTAGCGATTCTCGGCAAAAAGTTATTGATTTTATCGTATGTAGGCACTATCTTATATTTAAAAAAAGTTAATTGTGTTTTATTATGTAAAACAACTTTACAAATTTTCATTAGGTGAAACTATATTTGGTAATAAACCTTCAAGGTCTAGCATATATTATTTATAATTTCTATCTTAGATTTTTTACTACAGTAATTATCGTCTTTTAATCAATAAAAAACAAAAGTAAACAAGGGTAAATAATAATTATTCATCGTGTGAAAACAATATTACTAATATTTTTTTTTTTTTTTTTTTTTTTTT